>JAVJIF010019184.1:0-63314 GCA_038442645.1 Agave tequilana
AATGCAGCCATGGAACTCACAGTATTCAGCAGAAGCGTCCGAGTTGTTATCCTGTTGGTGCACAACCACTTCTAGACCATCTTATTCATGTTCTATGGGGACTATTAAAAGGGGCCTTAGTTTGACTCGGACACTGATTTGCATGGTGTCCATTCTCCTAACATCTATAACACTGAGTACGTGGGTTGACCTTCACTTGTTCACTAACGGTCTTCTTTTCAAAGGTTATCGGGTTTGTACTAGACGGATCCGCTAATTTGACGCTTGAAGAACTAGAGGTTGGTTTTGCTCTGGTCGCGGGGGGGGGGGGGGGGGGGGATCAGTTATAGCTAGTTTGCTAGCGGTTATTTTAGAGCTATTTCTAAAAATCAGTTCGGTGAAAGGATCTTGTTCCTCTAAACTCATCTAGATCGGTGATTAGCTGATAAGCCTGCTTCAAGGTCGTGATGCCTTGGGTTATGAGTTCTCAGTTGTAGTCGTCCCTATGACTTACCTGAATCTAGATATGGTTTGTTCGGACTCTAACCCGATGACACGACATCGACTCAAATATTCATCAAATTCGTGATGTAATCGGTGGCCGACTTGTTTTCCTGAGTTAACCTGTTCCATTTGTCTAGTAATTGTTGACTGAAGTCAGAATGTATTTCTGCCTATGTTTCTCTTTCATTTCATCCCAAGCCTCAACTGGGTCTTCCTTCTTAATTGCATCAACCATTCTGCTTTCTTCCAATATTGTCTAGTTTGTCCAGTTTGTTTCATAATCGCGAATCAGACCTTAGAATTTGGCATGTCGTACCAACGAAAGTAGTGGTCCATAGCTTATATTCAATTATAAAAGCTTAAGGGTCTAGTCGCCTGTCAAAGGATGGAGTACTTACTTTTACACTTGACATATTAGGCGTTCGTGCCCTCAATGTGTAGTGTTGTTGAGCTTGCCTACACCGGGGTGATTTATTGTTAGCTTGGGACTTGGGACTTGTTCTCCTCTAAAGAATCTGGGGTTCTCTTTTGATTTTTTTTAGTCTATCAAGTCGAATAGCTAATTCCTGCAATTGGCGCCAGTCTGATCTCTATACTTGTAGAAGTTGATCCATCTGTTCTTCCTAGTAAGGATCGTGTCAAGTTTATCCTGAATGTTTGAGTCCATGGGTGCAGAAATTTCTTCTATTGAAAAGTTCTCTTTTTAGTTGGCATGCAAATTTAACTAATCCTAAATGATTCTTTTTTAATGAAAACAAATGTTGATGCAAAGTGTAAGCTAATGCAAGAGGAATCAGAGATTAAATTAATGATGAATAATATTGATTTTTAAGCCTTATTGATTAACACATGATTAAGACAATGTAATATCAGGAATGTGATTAAATTTACGTGATAACACATTAAGTATTCAAATTAATTCAAGTGATCACTGAGCAAATCAAAATCAAATTAAGTTGCACAACTAATATCGATATTGATTTCCATTTAAGGTTTAGATCACACAATCTCACTTTGTGGGCAGTAGTTAATAGTTTTTATTTTGTGACAGATTTAAGAACTAGCTATCTAATTAAGCGAAAGAAATAACTGAATAAGAAAATTCAAAAAAATTACTTGATAGACGATTGAAACTCGAACTTGAGTCTGAAGCGGTGAGATCGCGAGCTCGGGTCGGCGCTGGCGGCTTGAGTCGGATTAGGTCGTGTCGAATCGCCATCGATCAGACCCGCTCACTTAAACCAAATTGACTAGGATTTTCTTGTTCCTATCTTCTCTGTCGTTCTGAGGAAGACAATGAAGTCGCAATCGACAGGGGTTGACGTCGGGGGAGGTAAGGGCTGTATGGGGACTTCGTCGGTGGCGACAACGCGAGGAGATGTAGCGGGGAAGGCTGTGCATTGGGCGAAATTGTCAGCGAAGGTGGTGGCTGCTTGTGCCGTTGTCGGCGATGACCCTGAATGAGTTAAGGGTGACGTCAGGACTGGGTTGGGCTGGTTGTCAGTGGGTGACAAGCGAGAGGAAGGGGAAGACATGGTGGCGGCGACGATCTTGTTGGGTGGCACTGGCAATGAGAGGGGGCAGGGGGAGTAAGGCGAATAGCGCTCTGGTGGTGGGCTGGTGATGATGGAGGACGAGGTGGAGTGAGGAAGAACGAGGCGGTGGCATGACGGGAAGGAGTCGAGGAGAGATGTGGTTGCGGGTGTAGGTGGGGAAAGATGAAGAGGAGGAGGCAGTCGAGGATGACGGCGAGTGAGGAGCAGTTGGTGGTAGGAAGGTGGTGATGGTTGTAAATCTAGGGTTAGGGTTTTGGGTGTTCGGTGAGAGAGAGCAGGGAGATGAACTGTAAATTTTTTTTTTGAAGAATGGATATGAAAACAAATTTAAGGAGATTGGAAACTCTAAAGCTCTGGTGTCAAAATGATGAGAAATAATGGGATCGCAATCACCTTCAATTCAAATAGAAAGGAAAAACTAGAATTTGAAAAAAAAAAAAAAAAAAAACAAAACAAAACAAAGAAATGAGAACGATGAACAGGAACGTGATAAGATTTGGGCAACCCCCCCCCCCCCCCCCCACGCAAACGTGAATCTCAAGATCACAAGAGCTCATATCTCAAGAATTTTAACTAAATATTTTGAATTTATTCATTCATTCCTCTATTATAGAGGTCTTGAGGCCTATTTATAGGCTTTACAAGTCCAGTTCTCAAAATACAACCGATGTGGCAGTAAATTTCAGAAGGAAAAAACAACTAAAATCAAGATAAAATAAAGCAACAATACATAATAATAAACTAGAACCAATAGGATGCACTATGCCGTCTTCTAGTATAGACTCGCTCAAACGGAGAGATGCCCTCGTCAGAACTTGACTGCGTTAGTTGGAACGCTATGGTCTGTAGACTCTGTACCATTAGATACTTCCTGACATCCTCTTTACAAGAATGTCGTGTCCTGGACCTTACTCAATAGCATCCACATTCTACATTACATTTTTTGGGGGGAGTTTCTCTTCACACCACCATGCTTACCTTGTTTTTACTTGTTCAACATCAGGGGAGACGTCCAGAACTTCCAGATAAAACACATCCTAAACTGTTGGACCTCATGCAGAGATGTTGGGACATGGATCCTGCTATACGCCCCACCTTCTCAGAGATAGAAGTCGAGCTTGAAGACCTTTTAAAACTTGTTCAGGTACGATCTATCTGCATATCTCAGATTTGTTATTTTCCTCGTGGCGCTGCTCCAGAATACCTCATCAATTAACCAGCCTCCGGTTGTTGTTGTTGCAGGGTTCTGGCGAAACAAGCCAGCAAGGAACAGTCGTTTCCAATGAACCAGAATAGTAGTTGTTCCACTCACAAGTTAATTGGCATTCTTTCTTGTGAATGGGTGATGAACCGCTCTAGAGCTTCACTAGTTGCGCCTTTTGACTGGCTCCAGTAAAGGTCTATTCGTGTCCCCAAATTGTATCACTTCTCTTCTATGGGTTTTGTCTCGAACAATTGATGAGATCCATGGAAAGTGTCAAAGCTGCTATAACACTGACCAAAAAAGAATACGCCACTATGTAGGCTGCGCTCTTCGTCTTACATCGAGTTTTCCTTACAGGAAGATATATAGTGACCTTGATACCACCGTGTAGTAGTTTAGGCGTGTAGAATTTGTAAGTTGGCTGATTGGATAACAATTTACAACAGGCTTGAGGTACTAGCCTTGTATCAAAAGGAGCAATTCCTCCTAGGCATCTCAAGCCTTTTTAGTTGTAATTATTCTCTCTTTTAAGTCAATATTAAATTGAAATTCATGTTTTCTTTTGAATGTGAAATTTACTTCTCTACCTTTTCCCAAATTCTGACATGATAAAAACAATATTCTAACTGGGATTCTATTAATGCCATTCGATTTGTGCTTGCGCTCCGAAACGAAGCTTATCGCTGTGTATTTTTCTTCTCATCTTGTATTAGGCATTTGGCGAGTGCAACATCCTTTTGAATGCTATACGGGTCAACTATCCAAATCATGGCTTTTTAAGCAACAAACTTTACTTTAAAGTAAGTAAATACTCCAGGGAGAGCTGTACTTTTTAAATATTATAATATGTTTAAACAATTTTAACAAAAAGAATTATTTGATTGAATTTTAATATTTTATTTAAAATGTGAGATGCCATTCACTTACTAATTGCCCCAAAATTTGTCTTCTGATATAATGAAGATCACATTGGATATTTGATGATGAGGTTCTCAAGATGTTTTTAATCATTAAATAGGACAAGCAAGAATTTATCACGCTTTCCTCGATCGCTGTTTAAAAACTAAATGATACAATAATAAATCAAAAATGCTATTTGGCTCCCCTTTTTGGCTCCCGCATGGGCTCCCAACCTGACGTGGTTGCCACGTCAGGCCTCAAGACAAGTCAAATAAAGTGGCTCAGATTAGTCAGTTGGAAGGGTGAGACCCGAGGTGCCTTTATTTTGGGCTTAGATCAAAAATCCCATCATTCTCTCTCTCGCATGTGCCCTAGCTTTCTCCCCCCAAATTCTCCTCTCCCCCCAAATTCGCCTCATCTCAAGCTCTCGCCGGCGATCGACCCTTAACCTCCCTAATCTAAACCCCCCCAAAAATCAGCCTCTCTCCCCCAATTGCTGTCGTCGATCCTCTACAGGTAACCGCGTCACCCGATCCTTCGTCGATCTCGACATAGTTGCCATTACGCCACCCGATCTCTCTAAGCGTCTCTCCCTAACATCTTATCATTGCCCTAAAAGATCGGAGCGCCACCACAAACTCCATCGCCATCCTCCGCCATCAACAGACATTCTCCCCTCCGCTGGATCTCAACTAAGTCATACCTTAAAGCTCATCATCGCAACCACAAATACTGAGGTATATCCTTTTAGCGTTTGAATTTTTTTTTGTTTTGGGATTTGACAAAATGATATTATCGTAAGTGGTTATAAACTAACTAACCACTTATTTAGTTTTAACTCTACAAAGATTAATACTCAGTTATGTTATTTGTAAATACAGTATGACAGATATTGAAGATTTGGAGAATTTAGAAGAAGTTGAAGACCTGACTACTTGTTCTATTGATAAGAATGATGAATTTGATCAGCAGATTGAGCCCAAAGTTGGGATGGAATTTGATGGAATAGAAGAGTTGTATGAGTTTTACAGAAAATATGCAAAGACATGTGGATTTCCAATTAGAAAAAAATCCGCAAAGAAGAATGTTTAGGGAATTGTTAGAAGTGTAACTATGGCATGTTCTCGAGGTGGTAAACATGGAAATACATCTCAAAATTCATTAAGACCTCAAGCGAGCTACAGAATTGGATGTACTGCTTACTTAACAGCACGGTTAAATCTATATGAAAAATGGCAAATATCTGTGGTTGTTCTTGATCATAATCATAAGATGAGCCCGACCAAAAGTCGTTTCTTTCGTTGCAATCGAAAAATAAATGCACATGTAAGACATCAAATCAATCTTAATGACCACGCAGGAATTCGGATGAACAAAAATTTTGGCTCACTAGTACATGAATATGGCGGATATGAGAATATATCATGTGATGAAAAGGATTGCAGAAATTTAGTTGAGGAATCAAGGCGTCTGCGACTTGGGGAAGGAGATGCTTCAGCGATTATGAGATATTTTTCGATGATGGTTGCAGAAAACTCAGGTTTCTTTTTTGACATTTAGTTGGATGATGAGGATCATTTGAAAAATATATTTTGGGCAGATGGTAGGAGTAGAGAAGCATATAAGGAGTTTGGTGAGGTTGTCACTTTCGATACTACCTACTAACAAACAAATATGATATGTTGTTTGCTCCATTTGTTGGCGTTAATCATCATGGGCATTCAATATTACTTGGATGTGGGCTGATTTCAAAAGAAGACACAGAGACTTATGTTTGGCTATTCAGTAAGTGGCTTAAATGCATGAATGAATGTGCTCCGCATGGGATAATAACTGACCAAGATAGAGCTATGAAAAATGCAATTCAAATTGTATTCCCAAACACTAGGCACAGATGGTGTTTGTGGCATATAATGAAAAAGCTATCAGAAAAGTTAAGAAGGTACACTCAATATGAACACATCAGTTCTACCATGAAAAGAGCGGTGTATGATACACAAAGTACAGATGAATTTGAAAATCATTGGAATGAAATGATAGACACATATGCATTGGAGGATTGTGAATGGCTGAGTGAATTGTACAAGGAGAGAAAGAGATGGGTACCATGCTATGTCAAAGATAGTTTTTGGGCGGGAATGTCAACTACTCAGCGGAGTGAAAGTATGAATGCATTTTTTGATGGATATGTCCACTCAAAAATAAGTTTAAAGCAGTTTGTTGAGCAGTATGAAAATGCATTAAGAAACAAGGTGGAAAAGGAGACACGAGCCGATGCTGACTCATTTTCAAAACAAATACCTACTGCAACTAATTATATGATGGAAAAACAGATTCAGAAAGTATGTTGAATACTTAGAGTACTATTTTGATGTGTAATCAAGTGGCTGGGAACTGAGAGTTTGTAATTCCTGAAAGTATGCTGAATACTTTGAGTACTATTTTGATTTCTTTGTAATTCCTGTGATGGTTCTTCAAAATAACATGTTTCATGTTCAGGCCCGTATGTGATTGTCTTTTCTAAGGACTACGATTAAGGTCGCAGTCTTTTTCTGATGACTGCTACTAAGGTCGCAGTCTTTTTTTGAGGACTGCGACCATGGTCGCAGTTTTTTATGAGGATTGTGATTAAGTCGCAGTGTTTTTATGAGAACTGCTACCACGGTCGCAGTCTTTTCTAAGGATTGCTACCAAGGTCGCAGTCTTTTTCTGAGGACTGCTACCATGGTTGATTAAGTCGCAGTGTTTTTCTGAGGACTGCTACCATGGTTGATTAAGTCGCAGTGTTTTTCTGAAGACTGCTACCAAGGTCGCAGTCTTTTTCTGAGGACCGTGATTAAGTCGCAGTATTTTTATGAGAACTGCTACCACGGTCGCAGTCTTTTCTAAGGACTGCTACCAAGGTCGCAGTCTTTTTCTGAGGACTACTACCAAGGTCGCAGTCTTTTTCTGAGGACCGTGATTAAGTCGCAGTGTTTTTATGAGAACTACTACCACGGTCGCAGTCTTTCTAAGGACTGCTACCAAGGTCGCAGTCTTTTTTCTGAGGACTGCTACCAAGGTCGCAGTCTTTTTCTGAGGACTGCTACCAAGGTCGCAGTCTTTTTCTGAGGACCATGATTAAGTCGCAGTGTTTTTATGAGAACTGCTACCACAGTCACAGTCTTTTCTAAGGACTGGTACCAAGGTCGCAGTCTTTTTTTGAGGACTGCTACCAAGGTCGCAGTCTTTTCTGAGGACCGTGATTAAGTCGCAGTGCTTTTATGAGAACTGCTATCACGGTCGCAGTCTTTGACTCTTGTTCTATTGATGTTTGGCTTCATCCACTTTATTAGCAACTTTTTTCCAGTTGATGATTACTACTGCAGTTCAAAGAAATGAGTTAAACTTTTGATATACGATATGTTTGATGTTTCCCTCTGCTAAAGGTCAGACAGCACACATACGTTTCCCTAGCAATCTTCAAGAACTCAAAACAATTATTCATGGAAGAATAATGCAAAAAAAATGTATAATTGCAAGCTTCTGATTGTAACTGAGATACATGGATACATAAGCAAATAAACAGAAATGTGTGAAAACTTTATAATCATTGATCTGAAAACTCCTGTACAGAAACAATATCTATGGTGTATACATTAAATAATACATGATACATTAAACAATACATGTAACAATATCTACGGGCGGCGACGAGACAATGAACGGCGAGGGGTGGCACTCGGATTTGCACTAGAAAGAGAGATTTATACTGAGAGAGAGATCTATTTTCGTTTTGTTAATTGGGGCTGGGAGGGAATTTAATTTTTTAGATTGAGGGGGAAATTCAAATTTTGGAATTGGGGGGAAATTTAAATTTTGGGTTGAGGTTGAAGCTTATGTGTCATGCCGTGTGGCATGTCACATCAGCGCGGGAGTCAAAGCGAGAGCTAGAGCCAAATAGCATTTCTGTAATAAATTGACTTTTGCATAATTGCACAAAACCCCGCACCACTGCATGAAATTCAATCTATCTTTTCGAATTTTCAAGCATCTCCCGCCCAAAACAAGAATCCTTCTCCCACAAGCTTGTGCAATTATAAATAGGAACTCTCTCTCTCTCTCTCTCTCTCTCACACACACATCTCCTCATCATCTTCATTCCTCTCTCAAGAATCTCAAGAAGATGGTTCTTGGTGGCGAGATCAGCGATGGAGCAGAGAAGCCCCAAGCTCAAGATCAAGGTCCTTGTTCCCCTCTCCGCAAGCGCGTGCTTTCCATCCCCTCCTCCTCCTCCTCCTCCTCTCTCCCCACCAAGGACCCGAGCCTCAGCGCCTGCCACCGGTGCGACCTCAAGACCGCCGCCCTCCAGCTCCTCGGCAGCCAATGGCGCGTCGTCCTCCTCTGCCGCAAGTGCCTCTCCGCCCTTTTCCACGGCCATATCTGCTCCTACTGCTTCGAAGAGCTCTCCGAGGAGGCCGACCTCTACCTCAACTGCCTCCGCTGCTTCTCCCGCGTCCACTGGGACTGCATTCCCAACCACCGCCGCATCCTCTCCTCCTCGCTGGTCGATTTCGGCTCGTTCACCTGCGTCGATTGCTTCCCCGATCCCGGATCTCGCCCCAAAGGTGGCGCTGCTGGTGACGGTGCTGACGCCAGCGACAAGGTTGGTGTTGATGCTGTTGATGGAGCGCTGGAGCCTCCTGATCTGGTTGGTTGATTCTGACGAGCAGATGGATCTTGTGTCCGATGCTGATCTGTTCTTTTCTTGTGGTATATGATCCTAACTTTCAACACGATCTTTTATACTTTCTTGTTTTGTAGATCTGCTCCTCACACGATTAGGCACGCTCTCAGTGTATTTTGTTCAGAAAATTAGGAGAGAAGGCCTCAAGGTGTTTGAGGAATTGCCTGTGTGAACTGTGATTCCTTGAACTATGCTGTACCTTACTTGAAACATACACCACTACAGTTGAATTGTACTTACTCTTCTTATTAGTAAAAGTAATAGCCACTTCTATGGTCTCATAATAGATTCATATTTGCTGGAAACCATTGGCTTTGATCTTATTTCCTTTGGCATTGTTAATACTATTTCTTTTATTATGCTGGCTTGTATCTGTATATATTCTGCAATATTCTGTGTACTTTTGATTGGCAATCAAAAAAATTTATATTGCAAAATTTAAGACTGTATCATCCTTGCTCTGTTTGCAATTTGCATAAGAAGTAGTGCAAAAAGAAAAAGAAAAAGAATACATAGAGTTGGACCAAACAGTTTGTTATCATTGTAATACTAGCCAAATTTACAGGAACAAGAACACTGAAGAGCAAGCAGATACATCCCTGACAGCTAGTCTCATTAGATCAATAGGTCACCTAGACATCTTATTCTGCTTGTTAACTATTGCATCATAGGCAGTCACACTGGTCTCTGGGTTTATTGGTTCACTCTTCAACAACTTCATCGTGTGGCAGGGCCAGCTTTGAATGAGTTGACACAAAACAGTGGTTTTTATGTGGCGGTGCAGGTGGAGCTGCATGATTTCGCTCTAATTAGTGAAGATGAGTGAGCTTGCAGTGGAACAGGATCGCCACTGCTGGAAACGTGGAGGAACGTACGAGATGGTTGTTTCGGCCCTTTTGGGAGAATATAGTGTGATGGAGAGGCAGTGGCTGCCTGCAACTGGAGCAGTGCTATGAAAACAATGCACAAAATGATGAACTTATTTTTGTATGAAGGGGAAGGGAGGACGAAAGATGATACATTTTGAAGCATTCCCCCAACTGGCCTTTAAATAGTAAAAGGATTTATTTTCTTTTTGTTTATTTATTTATTTTATATAGTAAAAGAATTGTTTTTGAATTCCCCCCCTCCTTTCTTTGCTAGTTATATAGAGAATTGATCCTCACTAGGATATGCATTCACTTTAAGGATATGCAGTCAGTGGTATCTAGGGATGGCTAACGGGACGAATCGGGGTTGATTCATCCTGTTAGCTAATGAATCCGTTATGAGACAGGTTGAACCCGTCTCGAAACGAATTCAAACGAGACGAATCAAGTAATCGGGGAACAAATTGGGTCTCTTGACTTGATTCGTTACTCGGATTCACCGAGATAGGTCTCGTCTCAGATTTTATTATTATTTTATTTTTGAAATTTTCAAATTTACCACAATAAGCAATTTTTTGACCTGTTGAGGGATAAAAAAAATAAAATAAATAAAATAGGGGTCTAAAACTAATTTTTCTCCTCTCACATATATAATAATATAAGATTTTTAAAACAAAAAAAAGAAAGAGGTTTCTCCGACCTGATTTGTGTCGTGATTCGTCACGGGTTGAATCTGACCCGTCCCATTTAAATGGGGCGCAGGTTGACCCGCCCCGTTTGACCCGCAATCTGCCTTGTGCGACTCAAACGGGTCGCACGGGGCGGGGAAGGCTGAAGCGAGTCGACCTGTCCCATTAGCCATCCCTAGTGGTATCAAACATCAACTAAGTGATGTAAACAAATTGGATATGTTGTGATGAATGAGAAAGTAAATTTTATCGATCTAAATCCTTAACTCTCTCATCTTCCTTTCTTACTTTCTGATCAATCATCAAGTCTGGTGAGATCCATTCCTATTTCCAAATCTCGGTAGATGAAGGTTTAAAGTTTTATACCGAGCCCACTGCAGCTGCATCTCAACCACATCTTCCGTTCAAAACTTGATCATCCCAATTCAGCTGCACTCTCTTGATTCTTTGTGAGGAATTGGCTCTCAGATTACTTCCAATTACTGTTTAGGCTATTATGAATTTGTTAAAGGTAATTAGGGAGCGTATGGTTTATATATGCACCAAGATGAAACTAGGCAAATGCTCTTTTTCTTCTACATGTTGTTTACAGAATCATAACTGAAGTGCTTACTGATAGATTTATTTAATCCTAAGCTTGTTGGGAAAGTTGATGAGCAGTCAGTAGCCTTTATTAAAAGGTAGATATAGACTTGATTGAGTGACAGCTGTTCAATTGTTCAAGAAGTTTTTTTTTTTTTTTTTTGGGAGCAAAATAAAGTTAATGTCTGAGCCTAGCTGTTCAAGAAGTAATAACAGTCGTTCTATCGAAAGAAATTGATACGTCCGAGTTTCACTTGAATTGGATTTTGCTAGGACCTATGTCTTGTTTGACCCCTTTCCCCTCTTTTGGTTGTATGACATGCTAATTTGTTTAGTAATATTAACTAGTTAGATTCATGCTATGATGCCAAGATGCTTGAACTGTTGTTGCCTTTGCTGATCCTAGTAGTGGTATACATAGGCCCTATTGGTTTTCCTAATATTAACTTATAGGAAATTCTTTTTGCTCTGTTTCATTAAAACTCTTGTTAGTGTAGCGCAGAGAATTATCCCCACTAGTTCTCTTTTTAAAATAAAAAAAAAAATTATTAACTACTGAGATATACTAATGCTAGTCAACTTTGTTTTATGAACTTGTGCTTCTTTGCATGACGCCATTCTATGTCTCACCTCCCTGCTCTGATTGCAAATTTTCCTGATAAGTGATGCAAAAAAGTAGGAGAGGTAAACATGAAGTAGACTACAAAAATAAAACAGTTTTCACTTAGATCAGCCACTCTCACAAGCACAAAATACGGTCGGACATGTAGAAACTATAGATTGTAACAAAGCATTAGCATTTTGCTGGCAAAGACTGAAACACGACATACAGAGAGTCACTAGACAGCCAGTTTACACTGATGATCAGCAAGCCAATCTTATTTAATGCCTCAATACTAACATAACTCTCTGCATCAAGTAGCTAGTCACACACTGTTCTGGGACGAGCTTGAGATCCATTGTGAAATAAGCTCTCTAGTTGGGCATCGGTGGCGGTGCCAAGTGAACCGGAGGTGAAGGCTCATGATACATGGGAGGTGTAGGTGGTTTGTGCATTGGTGGAGGTGTGTGCCTGTAAACTGGAGGAAAAGGATGTCCATACGGTGGAGGAGCACCATGGTGGTGGTGGTGGTGGTGGTGGTGTTCATCTTTGGTGGTGAGTGATGATAATGAGATGGAGGAGGAGCACCATGAGCATGGTGGTGGCCATGGCCATGATGAGGTAGTTCTTCATGTTTTGGTGGGGGTGCAATGTGGTGGGAAAGTGGAGGAGCTGAGATGGGAGAAGGGTTATAGGCATTGGTGAAGTGCAGGGAGAGCATTGCCATGAGAGCAATGCTCAGACCGAGGAGCTTCATCTTCATCTTAGAGAGAGAGAGAGAGAGAGAGAGAGAGAGAGATGAGTTGTGATCTTTGAAGCCAAGGCCTCCCTCATCTTTATATAGGAAGAAATAGGATTTTTGTCTAGCTGCTGCTTCTTTTTTACTATTTGGCGAAGGACCTAATATAGCATGCAGTGAGCTGTTAATCTCTTCCTTGATCAGAAGAGAAGAGATAATGCTGACCTTGAACAAGAAGAATTATTTAATTAATTAATAGTCAAAAGAATCAGAGTGAGAAATTTGTTGCTAAATAGTTTAATTCCGATAAATGCGGGGGCGAAGGAAAGACGAAGACAATTAATTATGGTTGATCTCGATCTCCCCCGGCTCTTTCTCCGTTTCCCACGCCAATAATGTCATCTCTCTTTTCTGCTGCTTTTAAGACATGCGTTGGGCTTTGATTTGACTAAAATTTAACTATCTCTCTCTCTCTCTAGTAAACGTTTCAGAGACACGTATGCACTTGTGCTTTCTATTTTTCAAGCATTGGTTGGTGTTTAACTTCATTGATGGTAGGCTGGAAGAATCCAGAGAAAACCAGAGGAAGGGAAGAATATCATGTGTAGTAGATTTTCTCTAGCTAGGGAAACCCAGCAAGCATTTGACCCTTATTTGGGGGTCATGGCTCAGTCTATCAAAATCTATGCATTCAGCAGTTTTTTTTTTTTTTTTAAATTCCCCTGAAAACTGAGTCCAGCACTCACTTTGGAGAGTATAGTTGATACTCACGCCATTCATTGGTGTGTCGATCATGCCACGAGACTTTTATAATCAAACTCTTTTTTAACTTTTTTGGATTCAAGGAAGTGTGGGGAAGTGAGAAGTGTCATTTTTCACTTTTCGCTGTCATCTAAATATAAAAAAAAAGGAAATGAAAAAAATCTCTTTTCTTTTTCTCTTTTCTATTTTACATAATTATTTTCTCATTTTTAAGTTGCTACAGTTGATTTTGTTGTAATGTAAATCTCTTTTATAATAAGTTGTAACTCAAAACAGTTATTTTTGTGGTGATGTAAATCTTATTTGCATTCTAATTAAAGTGCAAATTTTTTTCATAATTAATTTTTATTTTAATATTATTTTACGGTCAACTTTGTGGCCAACCTTTCCACTTCTACTTCCACATTACCAACGAAATACTAAAAAAAGCATTACACTTTTTCGAATACACTTCCCAACTATCATTCAAATACTGAGAAAAAAACACAAATTCTCATTTAAAAAAAAAAAAAGACTCTTACTTCTCACTTCCTCACCTTCATCCACTTCTGGACATCCAAACAGCCCCTGGAACAGTGTTCGTTACAAGCATGCATAGTGATACTCAGACTTTTATAATCACACTCTTTGTTTTTTTTTTTTCATTTTTTTGTTTGGATAACTAGGTTTGGGCACGTCCAAATGCACGTGTTTAAAATGAAATGTTTTAACAGAATAAGATGGTAGCAGAAGATACGTATTAGAATTTAGGTTTGGGTAACTTACACATGAAAGTCATATAATTATGATTTATGAAATATTAATAGACATATTTATTAATGTGCAAATAAATATGTTTAGATGTCACCCTTTACAAAAATAGAAGTAACAGACAGATCTTAGAAGCAACTTGCTAGGGATGGCTAGGATTGATTCGTTCCATTTGTCAGATGAATTCATTACGAGACAGGCAGAACACGTCTCGTAACGGGTCCAGCGAAACGAATTGAATTTTTAGGGATCGAATCAGGTCCCTTGACTCGATTTGCTACTCGGATTCGCCAAGACGTGTTGGACACGTGCCATATATTTTTTTTTTTTTGAAAAATTCAAATTTCCCATTAATTATTAAAACTAAAATTAGGATTTTTTAAAAATTTAAAGTTACAAAGGAAATGTAGAAAAAAATATAAAATAAAGAGAAAAAATATTTAGAAAATTGTTAAAACTATAAAAATATTAAATTGAAATAAACAAATTAAAAGCCTTTTTTGCAAGATAAGCCATTTTAGTAATATCGAAAACTCAATGTACAAATTACACAAAATCTACTATCATTTCAATGCTTATTTTCCAGTATCAAAAGAAGAGGAGAGAGCCTTAATCGTCACTCTTCACTTTGAGGTTGATAGAAAATATCGGGTCAAATAGCAAGCCGCTCATTTCATACAATGTATATAAAAAACAACCCTAGTACTTCTTTACTCTTCGTCATCTTCATATTCAAATTCTTTGTCTTGAATGATTTTTCCTTGCGTGCATCTTTTTGTGCCGAACCAGTCTTTTAAGCAAACAGTCATCTCAAGTGCTTTAGTGTCAGCCTGCTCCTTCAGGGCGTCAAAACTCTACTACCTGCAGAAAATGCGTTCTCGGACGCTACTGTAGAGATCGGAGGTGTTAATATATTCCGGGCCATGGTGGAAAGAGCAGAAAATTGTTTTCTTTTTTCTTTCCATCATGACAAAATATCAAATCTTTCTTATATTTCATCATCACTTTCATTTATTTTAGCAGGCATTATATTCAAAAATAAATTAAGTTCATCGAATGAACCTACTCCTGAAGAGTGTTTCTATCTAGTATTAAAAGAAAGTAGATTTTCAAAATTAGATAATTTTTTACTTAGAGTAGTAGAAGATGTTTGTGCTGGTGTTGGTGTACTAGCCTCAGAAGAAGGGGAAAATAACTCATTTCTGTGCAATGAGTATATTTCTTCTATAAGAGTTCTAATTTCTAAAAGTAATTTATCTACATCTTGTTTATAATTTAAACATGAAATAAAATTGGTAAATAAAAATTTTAAATTATCTATTTTAACTTTAAGATTCATGATTGCAGTAACGTGGCATCCTCTGACTCGCCCACCACAGCTCATTTTGAGCCGTTGTGAGTTAAAAAAAAAATAAACTAAAAAAGCAATATAGGGTCATCCTATAATTTTTCCCGATCATAACACAAATAAAATAAAGGTTAAAAAAAATTAAGAGGAGGGGTCGGGATAAATTTATCCCAGCCCAGTTTGTCCCGTGATGAATCTGACCCGTCTTGTAGGGTCAACTTGTATTGACCCCTATGTAATACAAATCAAATATGGGTTGACTTGTTATTCGTGTTGTGTGACTCATACAAGTCGCCGATACGAATCAGAACGGGTGAAATCGTGTTGACCTGCTCTGACAGCCAACCCTACTTGTTATATATCATAAAGAACAGCAGACCTCACAACATGTGGCCATTTCAAATTTTCAGAGATTTCAATTGCAAAGAGTGGAAGCCACACTTTCTTAACCAAGAGCTTTTGTTTTCAGATGGATCTCAACAGCGGGGCTGTTTGGTTGCAAGGAAGTGAGCGGAAGTAAGGAAATAGGGAAGTGTAATTGCTCACTTCTCTATCATCCAAACACTGGAAAAGGAAAAATAAGAAAACCACTTTTCCTTTTATCTTTTCTCTTTTACACAACCATTTCCTCACTTTCAGAGTGCTACAGTTAATTTTGTGGTCATGTAAATCACATTTGTAATAAATTGTAGCACAAAACAGTTAATTTTTTGACCATGTAAATCTCACTTGCATTCTAATTACAATCTATTTTATTTTTCTTAATTAATTTTTATTTTAATATTATTTTACGGTCAATTTTGTGGTCAACTTTTCCACTTTCATTTTCACATTACCATCCAAACACCGGAAAAGACAAAACATTTTTCAAATCATACTTCCCAACAACATCTAAATACCAGAAAACTTACTAACCAATTCTCAAGTTTCAAAAGAAATTATTACTACTTCCTCAATTTCTTGCTTCCTCACTTCCACCCTTAATCAAACAGGCCCAGCATGTAAGCGTGGGCTCGATGGGAGAACCGATTCTCTCTCTCTCTCTCTCTCTCTCTCTCTATCTCTCTCTCTCGTCTCTTTCAATCAAACTAATCCGCTCATAATTATTTTTACACCAACCCAATTGTTTGACGACTCGAGTTGATCTGACCATTTGAAAGAAAGGACTGTAATTAGAATTGGTGTTGTAGCCGGCCGTGCCGACCGACCGCCTGCACTACTGTTTCCCACGCCAACTTTGCGGGTGCACTGTTTGACAATTTGATGATAAGAGTTCTGACAACTTATCAGACAATGTTTGCATGGCTAAATTCCTCTGTTAGAAGTCTAAGAAATCTTCTATCTGCAAGGAGTTCTTGGAATGAGGAGGACCACACAAAACTACTCCATTAGAAAAAAGGTGGTAGAAAAATTTTAGGGGGAAAAGATCATGTCTGTCAACTGTGAGCTATCAGCCCTTCTGCAAAATAACCTTTGCAGGTGCAAAGCAGAGAGAAGACTACTCACAAAGGGGAAAGTGAAGTAATAAAAGGCTGAGAACGTTTGATGTTCACCACTCAAGGAGCAAGGATTCTGGTGGCAATGGCAATGGCAATGGCTATTGTTTAAGAAACTGGGGGAAGTAAAAAAAAAAAAAAGTTTACTTTAGTGAGATCATAATAAGTTGTTGAACCTAAGTATATGATTTTATGACAGGGTCAGAATAAATCATTTATCATCAAATATTGTAAGGCATTCCTCAAACATTTTATCATATTATGATATCTTTCTTCCATCAATTTTGATCGGATATGTAGAAATCTCTCTCATTATAGAAAAGTGAAACTTAGTAAAAGAGGATTTGTGTCCAATAAAGAATGTGCTTTGACTTTCTTTTTATTAATACCAGATAACAAGAGAGCAATTTAACTAGCTCATAAAAAATACATGCATCTCCAAGGGATCGAAAACAATCCATTGTTGACATGCAAGACATATTTCATTATCTCCTCCATGTTACTACGGGGGAGCATAAACGAACCTTTTTTTTTTTGTGAATAAACAGTGAAGCCATTGGGTTCTCCACATTTTAAGTAGTTAATGAAAACATCTCCAAAAAAAAGAGTAACAGAAAACCAAAAAATCCTCCTGTTACAAAACATTTTCAATGCACACGCAGGTGCAAAAGAAGAAGAAAAACAAAAGTACAACAGCACTGGCTTTCCCAGAACACCTGAGGTTTCCTAAGACAAAACGCATGCAAGTTCCCGTAACAAAAGTCTGGTAACACTTGAGCAACCAAAATAAGAAGAGCCCCTCAAAAGAGATCACACAATGTCAAGGTCGATGTCGTCTCTCCTACCGTCCATGTCATCAGACTGACTGTTAGAGAGATGCTCAACATGTGTACGCTCCAAAAAAAAAACGTTTGAACAAACTAAGAGTGTTGTCTTCTCTCATCATTTGCCTTGTTTTACTTTTTCTACATATCTCACACGCATATTATTTAATGCTCCCATTTTCCCATAGTTTAGTTAAATGAAAAAGATACTCTCAACGTAGATCGTGTCTTTTTTTTCCTCCTAGAAAGAAGAAAAAGATAACCATGAATGCTCTATTGAAAAATACATACAATAAAACAAGAACTACAAAGAAGTCACTAAATTATTTTCAATGCTGTGATAAAATGTACATAGTTTACTGCCTGCAACATGTGGACCATGACCTGATACAATAGCTAAATATTATTGTACCCTGTCAAGCCAACTTGCTCCTTTTGACTTTGAAATGTTTTCATTAAAAACTTTTATTAATAATTTATAAAACAATTGATTCACCGTTTTTTTCCCTTAAAAATAGTTGAGATGACCGAGTGGTTTTATCATCTCTCTAAAATACTAATCATTAAGCTATCATCGTTGTCCTATTTTCTCATCTTTTCCTGCTGTCTGAAATTGCTTGGATATCTAAATGCAGATTACACGTATAAATTATTGTTGGGAATACGAAGAATATATGTGAATCTTTGAATTGAATTACAGCGAGATCCGTTGATTGAATCAATTGGATGATGGTTGGAGTGTGTTCTCCTTCCATTGGGGATGAACGTGGTATATTCACATGTTCAATTCCGACTTCGAATGAATGAGATATTCAAGTCTAAAGATTGCCTAATTCAAAGCCAAAATGAGACTAAAGGTAATTAAAGGCATTTAATTCTGGGTCACACCTTTTTTTAACCCTTTTTTTCCCCAAACAAACTAAAATCTCCTGCCATATCCATGGGAAGCTCATAATTAGAGGTTTTAGATCCTATTATTAATGCCTTTTAAGCAAGTGTTAGTGTTGATGGTAGAGTTAGATGGCAGACAAATCTTTTTTGGCCACCAAAATGGCTCCAATTAAATTAAACAAGTATTCGACCATTGGATTCTTTTTGTGAGAAACAATGCCTAGGTATGAGATTTAGCATACCACAACTCTGAAAGGATACCTGCTCCTCTCACAATATATTTTAGTGTGCCAAGAAGGTGCAAGGGTCTTTTCTTTTCTTTTTTCAATTGCATTTGTACCAATAGTCTTTTTAAGTGAAATTCTTTTAGATAAACATATGTTTATCTTCATGGGCTTTTAGGAGTTAGACGCTAATTCTTGTCAGACATGCTAGAACGCTAAAGATTTAGTCATCTAGTGATACCACATTGATAAGAGAGAGTGTCTATCCAAAAGGAATTGACGCCAAATTCTTCCCACTCAAATACCAACAACTGATATTCGAACATAAGATCTACTCTATTGAAGTTGATTTATACTATTTCAATCATTTATAAATCAAAATTCAAGTGTTTTGAATACTTTTTGTCCATCCATCAGTAGGAAAAAAACGGATGGCCTAAATAATGAGTTGGTTAGTTTAACAGTGTAGATCATCTGAAACCTAACAAAAATTAATTTGTAGGGGTTTTTAAATATTTAGATCATAATGAAATAGCCGGATCGAGAATTTGTATATTTAAAGACGTAAATCTAACCAACTAATTACTTTCGGCCGTCCATTTAGTGCCGCTTGATGGATGGGCAAAAAGTATTCAAAACACTTGATTTTTGGTTTATAAATACTTGAAATAATATAGATCAACTTCAATGGAGTGAATCTTGTATTCAAATGTCGGATAGTTGTATTTGAGTTAGAAGGATTCAGGCTCAAATCGTTTTGGAAGGATACAAGTCTCTCTCTCTTGATATATATAATTGAGATCAAATGGTTGTATTTTTGGTTTATAGATACTTGAAATAACGATAATTTTTAATTGAGGGATCATGTTTTGTGCAATATCTTCTTTCTTATTCGATTTAGATTGTCTTTGGATGTTACATACCAATTGGAATTATTTCTCACAGTTGTACTTCAATTCCAAAAAAAGAAAAAAAGAAGGAACCTACATTTGGGTGCCTGATAAGCTTTTTTTTTTTTTTGTTCTAATTTTCAAAAATCATTTATAATTTGTCGAAACTTTAATGGAGCCCACAATCCTTGTTCAGCCCAAATTGAGTTATTTCTTAACGGGCTGCACTCATTGAGACCCAGCATGAAACTCATATATTGGGCCCACATAATCTTGGGCTTTGGGTCTGCGCATGAGTTGTTACCCGAGTGAATAATTTACCAAAAAACTTTTAAAAAACATTTATAAACTATAAAGAAACTTTATAAATTAATCTCTGAAAATTCACAAAGATATCGACCAAAAGCATAATTCACGATGTTTTACTATTTTTTTGAAATTTAGTAATTTTTAAAATTAAGTAAAACTTCACGGTAATTATTTGAAATTAATGGGCTTAAATCCAGCACATAATTCATTCATAAGGCCCACTTAATATTGGGGCTCGGATTGTAGATGGGCTAGGGCCTTTCTTTTTCTGTATAATGATTTTATTTTTAAGTTTAATTTTTTATTTTTTTTTAAATCAATGATGAAAATATGAGTGCCCACAAGATTTGTGGTGTTCAAGCCTGAAGACATGATTTGAAAATCTTAGTTGTTTGCTAAAGTGGTGGGGAAAAAAATTATAAAAATGATAAGACCCTCAATTCTCTCTCAATTAGGTTAGCTAGATGATGTGGCTAGTGTACCTAAAAATATTATCAAGTGAATGGGATTTTAGTGATTTCCCTTCCACTTTTTTTTTGAGGCTGTCTCCTTGTTCCCCCCACAATTTCAGTTTCAAATTCACCTTTTGTCATGTGATTGGCTCTTTGGTTGGTTGATCACCCTCTTCCCAAAAGTAAAGCTCTTGGGAGTTCAAGATGATTATAACATTTTGCATGTGTAGGCTAGTGTTTTATTATGATGGTAGTTTTTTTTTTTGCCACATCAGATCTTGATTGATCACCCATCTTAGATTGCCTTTTGTCTCAAAGCAACACTCAAACTACTCTACTCCCTTGCAAGATATGTGCTAACTTAGAGTGCAATACATTCTGATTCTTGATTTTAGCTTGTTTCATTTTGTTTTTTTAAGACAATGAGATGTTTGTCATTCTTAGAGCACTGATCTAACCATACGCATTGATGTCAGGTAGCACAGAGTATCACGAATTATGAGTCATTCCGAGAAAAAAAATGATTTAATTGGATAGAGAGAATAGAACACACGATGAACTACTTGAGAAACTAATATCGTACTTTTTAATGAAACTCAAAAAATATATTGTGTACATGTTTATCTTAGTTCTACAAACTACAAGCAATATCATCACGTATTTGGGCCATTTTTCTGGTATTTTTTTGCTATATGATCTTCAATATTACTTTTCTTTAAGGGTTAGTTTTGTCCACTTAATAAGTTCCGCCTTTTTTTTCAAAAAGCTACTCTGAGTCGTTTAACTGATAAACTGCTGATAGTGCTTTGTGACTCACCAACTTAGTTACTTTTTGGCTTACCAAACACTA
Organism: Agave tequilana; assembly: GCA_038442645.1. NCBI lineage: Eukaryota > Viridiplantae > Streptophyta > Magnoliopsida > Asparagales > Asparagaceae > Agave > Agave tequilana. The sequence continues at coordinate 21,146 of JAVJIF010019184.1, forward strand.
GTCGGACTGCTTATCAGCTGAAAAGCTATTGAAAAGCTGGTTTTCAGCAGGACCAACAGGACCGTAACCTTGATCTCCCCGAGCATTTTTCACATGTTGTGAGAAAATATGCTCACTTTATAAATTAGAGAAAAAAAAAAAAAAAAAAAAAAGAGTACATTCTCATTCATGTCCATCTTGTGAGAGAACAATTCACGTCCATAAATATGAACAATGAGAAAAATATAAGCAGTTTCTTTTTTTTTTTTTGACAAAATTATCAGAGAAGAAAAGCGAAAAGAAAAAGGGAGAAGAATCACAAACCAGATTTTTTTATTCTTATTTAAAATTTTAAATGTTTTTCTTGTTTTAATTCGTGCAAGCTTGAAAGAATATTTTTATCATAATAAATAAAATCGCTCCAAAACCCCAATCTCTACAAACGTGATCCTGGGGAACAAATCCACAAACCTTTCTCCGCCTTCGTGGCCGCCGCCGTCGCTCATGGGCCCACCGCAACTCCAGCCAGTAACCCCCAACCTCACCTGTTCCGCCAGTACACCAGCACGAGCTACAAGACAAAGGTTCCTCGAACCGCGGTCCAAACGACTCGGCTTACGGTCACCGCGAGTGCCCGGACCAGAAACCCCAGCGAGATTTTCTTTTTTCTGACCTTTTCCAACTTTGTTTATTTATTTATTTCCAATCAAGTCCTAAACAGTTAATTTTAGACTATTTGGTCACGCAATTTTTAGTTCCGCTTCTTTGACCCGAATCCGGTCCTCCGCCTCCGAGATTTCCTCCTCCGCTTCTGCGGTGATTCGACCGCCGCTCGAGTCCGGTTACGTCGGGGCGCGGTCGGAAACCGCCGTTCTCACTCCCATTTCAGCTGTAATCTTCTTCAGTGCGAAGAGCTCGCCTTTTTTCCTCCTTCCTTTTGATATTTTTGTGATCTGTGGCGCATCCAGTGAGCCGGTTTCTAGGGCTAGGGTTTTGCTTGCGGAGGGATCTTTGCTAGTTTTGGAAGATTGATGAGAATCCGAGGGGAGATCTGCGATCGATATCTATGGCGACTGGTTTAAGGTTTGGGCGATCGATGCGGTCCGCGTTCTGGAGAGGTTTTCACATGGAATGGCAGATCTTTTTGGCAACGGGAGCAGCGATCGGGACATCCAAAAGGTACCGGAGATTTCTTCTTCATGATCTCGTACACTTCTCCTGTTCTTCGTTTTGTTGTTGTTGTTGCAGTAATTTTGAGTTCAAAATCTTTTAACCTATGCAAATTTGTGGGCTTAAATGGACTGAAAGGCAGGCGATTTAGGTAATTATTCAGTTGTGTAGTGAAATAATGTAGACGGTCTGCATTGTGGAGTTCTGTAGGTTGAATTTGTAGGCAACAGTTGAGAAGTTTCAAGGCATTTTCTGTGGAGGGCAATGTAGAAACTTTTTGATGCTTGAGTGTTGGAGATTTTGGTGATGTCCATGGGCGAGGAGGATTCTAGTGTTTAGAACTGTGGTCGAAGAATTGAATATTGATCAATGACTTATAAATTTGTAATTGAAGTGTTAAATGGTTCCACAATTGATACCGGCACCAATAATGGACCAAGGAGCATTGTTGTCGAAGAAAATGTAATGAATTCTGGACTACATTTCACATCTACGCACGAATTATTGTGAAATAAACAAATTTTTTGACTATATAACTACATAGGCCTTAGTATTCACAAGTTAAATTAACCCAGTGGACAGTTCCTTCCATTCATTGTGCATACTTTAAGATGTCTAAAAATGAAAATCATTTGTTTTGCGGACTTTAAATCATAGACTGCAAAGTTTCTTTAGATATAGTTAAAAGATTAATTTTGCAACCACTTGAAACCTAGGTCAGTGTTTTAAAAATCGTTTTTATTATTCGTGCGGTCTAACACTGAATAATGATTAATCGGATTAATTGGGGATTAATTGTTTTTGAATATTTTAATATATTTAATTATATTTATACGCAACTACATATGAATATATACATTTAACTTTTGTAAATGCCTAAATATTATACAAGACAATGTCTAGATGTGAAGTTATAAACCATGCTATGATGAAGACAATATGATAAATAGTAAAAAAGAAGTAAGAGAACTTATCTCTTCGCATTGGTAATCCAATATTTTAAATGTTGCAACATAAATATAAATCGAAGAATTTAAGATAAATAAAAAAATTAGTCAATTTATCAATCAAAATAATGAGTTGACACCTACAAATCTTAACAAGCCCAAACATGATACTTGATCTTGAACGTAGGCATGTCAGCTAAAGTGCATTGACATCTAGGCATGAGTTGTTGTGAAATGGACCAACTTTTCGATACGCGGCGCGCACACACACATAAAGAGGCCTTATTATTTGCGTTAAATTATCCTCAGAGATAGAGATAGTCCATCCCATTGATTGTGATGTACGTACTTTAAAACATCTAAAAATATGTAGATCACGATGGGTTTAAGTGGGTGGTGACTTTTAATAATGCGCAGACATGGGGTGTTAAGGCTTCATATTCTTTTGTGTAGCATTTTCATTAAAGAATTAAGAGTGCCAGTGCTACTAAAGCACCATGATGAAAATCTTTTTGTAGCGTGCAAGAGGTATGGGTTCAACTCCCACTTGCACTAAGCCTAGTAGTTTAGTGCCTATTGTCCAAAGAGATATTGAGTGTGAAAATTTAGGGTAGTGGATCTATTGCAAGTCAATCCTTTCTAAATTGTAGTCCTGGCTTCTTTAACACATTTGTACGACTTTTTTAGTACTTCTAATTCTTTACTTTCTCTTGCTTAAACTGCTCAATTGACTTATAAATTTATGATCTTGATAGTACCAAAAGTATTAAAAGAGCCACAAGATTATTCCTTCCATTCCATTCATTTGCTTTTTGTTCGACTAAAGATTGGGAGTTGAGTTTTTATTCATATCCTGTTCCTTGCTCTATGTTTCTGAAGGCACTTGTTGCTTTGAAGAAAGGTGCTCAGTTGCTCAAATACGGTCGCAAGGGAAAGCCAAAGTTCTATCCATTCAGACTATCTAATGTGAGTTTGCTTACACTTTTCTTCGTGAGGGAAGTAGCTCATAAATAGGATATTATATTTTTAATTTCTTCCTGGCTGCCTAGTGTGGAATTACTGAAGGGGTGCACCATTTTTTGTTCAAATTTAATGCAGCATCCTAGACTCGATTTTACTGCAACATGAAATAATCCACAATTTTACACTTTTCTGTTTATCACAGTTTTTGAATTACTTATAGCTATCTGGTGCTGAAACTTTAAATCACAAAACATATAATAGATCAATCTACTAAGGAACTATATCCAATGACCCAGATCAGTTCTCATACAGAACAACTAGGAGAATAGTAGAGGGAAATATGTTCTAATTTGTAGAGACGCAATATGGTTTTATAAGTCCCACATCTTGTTGGATTTGTTTCTCGCATATGATCAAAAGTACTCAAATAAAACAGAACACGGGGAGGCCGGAATTAAGGTTTAATCCCACAAGAGTGGAAACCAAAGTGCGTGATATTTGGGAGCTAAGATCTAATGGGTCAATTATTTTGAGTCTAAAGTAGTCTCTATTAAATGTCTTACGGGTCAAGCTGCTGCCAACATAATTCATTGGTATTAGAGAAGATCCATGCATGTTCAAGAATATGGTGGAACAGTGCTGCAAGTTAGTAGTGACCTGGACTCGGTAAATCTTTAGCTGCCTTTATACTACTAGCACATAGTGTACAATTCTACTTGTTTACTTCATAACTCAAACGGATTATATGCTCGCAAAGTGAATTATGTGATTTACACAGTTCTCCAAAACTCAGGGAAAAAAGTCTAAGATACTACTCAAATGCTACAAAGCACTGTCCTAGACTAGTGTCATTACGAAGGACCTGGGCTAATCGCATTAAGTTATACAAAAGAATTGCTTAGCTTCTCAATTGAGCCATATAGCATCAAATGCGGAGGAGTAAGCACATAACCAGCTTACTTTATTATAGCCTGCAGGTTGACACTATCTCTCTCACGTATTTCCTCTAACAGTCAAATTTATATATAAAAAACCCACAAAACCCTAGTATTTACACCACAAACAATAGATAACCAACCCACAGATACAATAAAGTAGCAGCCTTTTTCACATTACAAAAAAACCTTAATCGGCAGGATTTATGCATATCTCACACCAAACAGAGTCAACATTCTTGCTGATAAATTAAGGAAAAATTGAAGGATATTTCTCTCTCTCAAAGTAAACTTTTTCTACGCGCTGCCGCCACCAGAACAGGTAACTCTCGTCGTCACTTAAAGTCGAGAGAAAGAAAAAGTAGAGTTGGATTTTATTCTGCCATAGAGAATGGAGGGAAAGCAACATGATCTGACTTTGCTTCTTGGGAGTAGAGGGCCTGATGTGCGGAGAGAGGGAGTGAGAGAGGAAAGTAAAAATTAAACATAAAAAAGAGAAAAGAGGAATAATCTTACCTCTGTAGGCATTGCATGAGATCTTGTTGTCGTCAGAGATATGGTTGCTGTAGTGGGAGATATCGTCATTGGAGTTCCAGAACTCTCAAAGAAGGGGTGCACTAGAGGGGAGGGATGGGGGTGCTGAATTGGGAGAAAGGGAAGGGCTGACACTAATAAGAATTAAATACAAAGTCGGATTGGGTTTAGTTAAAATCATACCCGGAAACTATGCATTATTACGGCGTTCAATTAAACAGGTTTGCGAATGCAAAACTTTCCTTGACTTCCATATGCGGGGATTTCACATATATTGAGTGCCTCTACCTCCCATTTGGTGTGATCCGGTACGACATCCTTTTATGCATTTGCATAAGCGGCCACCTAAACCGAATTTTACAGAACTGGATTGTTGGATTTATGTCTCACATCTTAGTTAAAAGCTTCCAAGTTAAAGAGGAATGCAGGCGTTTGGAGTTGGTTTTAATTATAACATGTTAGTGCATTGTAAGTGATCATGAATCCAAAGATCTAATGATCTAACCTTTTAGGTCCAAAGTGGTTTTGATCCCGCTCCTTGTTAATGTCTCACAAGCCCGCACCACACCCACACACAAACCATCGTCGCAAACCATCCTCTAAATGAAAAAAAACGCGATGTAGTAAGGGAAATGCTCAGAAAATTCTTATTCATTTTATAATTTCCAATCTTGTTTAAGATTGGGCTTGATGTTTCATCAAAACAGATTAGTGTTACTTTGGTAGGTTTGTTCATGGACAATCTCACATCAGCGAATTGTTGAGCAGATTAAAAATTTAAAATTGCAAAGATCTAAGCCTAAAAATACAAGAAACACCTAATCAGTGATCAAACATAATTTCATGCCAAGTCCATTGTAATTTTGGAAAAGCTTCTCAATCTTTTGGACCCTTAAGAAGCATGGACACAAACATGATGTGATTCCTTGAAAAGTATGCCACGGGGATATGGAGACATGACTGCTGAGGACATCACGCCGCGTTGCATGTCATTAGTTCTAGTTTATTTTTGCTTTATTTTATTTTAGTTATTTTCTTTTTCTTTGTTTTTAGTGCTACATCGGTTAAATTCTGAGACTGGACTTTTGTAAAGCCTATAAATAGGCCCCAAGACTTTCTTATTGGTATTATTGAATGATTGATATTAAACTATTCCAGTTAAAATTCTTGTTATTGTTATCTTGAATTTGTGGTGTGAAACATGACTTTATCCTGTTCTTACTTCTTTTCCCTCAAACCCTAATCTTTTCTTACATCTTTTTTCTAAAATCCTTGTTTTCATTCTATCTAAGGGTCTGTTTGGTTGTCGTAATTGGCCGTAATTCGTAAGTCGTAATTGATAAAGTCTTTTACAGTTGTAAATGAGTTACGCACATGTAAGTTTTACGGTGTTTGGTTGGTAATATAAAGCTGTAAGTGGGAAAGTGTATTGTGTTTTACGGTGTTTGGTTGTCGTAATGTGCAAGCTGTAAGTGAAAAAGTTGACCACAAAATTAACTATTTGGTGATTTAAAAATTTTAATATTGCAAATAAATATTGAAAATACTAAATATTAAAATTTTTTAATATTAACATAAAAAATAATATAAAGTTGCATGACCACAAAATTAACTGTAAGTGGGCTGTAAGTGAGTAGTAATTGGGTTGCAAGTGAGTGGTAGTTGAGTTGGAGTTGCTTTACGTTTTTTACGAATTACGGTCCAAACAAACGTCGTAATTGTAATTAGTTGTAAGTCATTTACGAATTACAGACTTTACGACTTTTACGCCGAAACAACAACCCCTAAATTTAATGTGATTGCGATCCATTTCATATTACATTAATTTTGGTATCAGAGCTTTGGTTCCAATTCTCTTCAAAATTTTCATCCCCTTTCCCTTTAACCCTAGCTTTATCTTCTTTTTCAAACCATAACCCTAGTCTCTCAAATCCTAGTCTGTTCTTCAAAAAAAAAATCTGAAACCCTAGATCAGATCCAAAAAATTCAACCATTACTGTTCTTTCTTCTCCTTCCTCCCTCGCCACATAACCTTAACCCATCACCACCCGTCACCCACATTTCAAAGACTAGACCGAGTCAGAGACGAGTCGGCCGAGTCGTATCCGTCTCGGCCCGCTCCGAGACGAGTCCGAGTCACGAGTCGGTCGACTCAACTCAGAGGAGACTGGCTCGACCAAGAATTGAAGTCGACTCGTTGACTCGGCCGATTCACGGCCGAATCGGTCGTTACTCGGCCGAGTCGACTCTGATTATCTCGACTCCGATTCTCGGCCGAGTCGGCTCGAAACGTATATTCACCCGTGACGAACGGGTATAAAGAAAAGAAAAGAAAAAGAAAAAAAAAGAAATTTACCTCTCTCTCGCTCAATCTGGAGATCATAGCCGCTGCCCGATCATCACCACTCAGATCTAGACTCCGTCGCGGCCTGATCGCCGCCGGCCGCTCCTCTCCAGCCCCAGGTGATGTTCTTCCTTCTCTCTCTTTCCCTCCCCCTCCTGTTTCTCTCTCTCCCCTCCCCTCTCCATCTCCCGTCTTTCTCTCTCCCCTCTCCATCTCCTGTCTCTCTCTCTGTCTCTTTCCTCCCCTCCCTCTGTTTCTCTCTCCCCCTCCCTCTCTCACCTGCTCTCTTTCTCTCCCCTTCCCCTTCCCCTCCCCCTCTCTCCCTCCCCCTCCCCCTCTCTCCCTGTTTCTGATCTCTCCCCCCTCTCCCCCTCCAAGGTATAAGAGAAGAAGATGATGGTGGTGGTGAAGATGCGAGCGTTTTATCCAGTTTTAATAGTGATGATGGTGAAGATGATGATAATGATGACAGTGATGGCGGTGATGGCAACGGTGATGATGATGACAATAATAAGGGTAACAATAGTGCTGATAGATAATCTTGAAGGTCATATGAGTTTGACATCAGACCAACATTATGGTGTGACATATGTCCAAGATTACAGACCACAACTTGAGAGATCTACGATCACTAGTATCAGTTTATCTACTTACCGCAGATATGATTATGATGATGATTTTGTGCCTCATCGCAGTTCAATGTGAAAATAACTACATTAGCATGTATTTATGAATGTAGTTTGTGCAATTTACTATATTGTGCATGTATTTTGATATGCTTCTACCGACGACGTGTGTGTTTATACTTTCGCTTTATATTAGTGTGCTAGGTGATATGTTTTGGACATGTGATATATGAATGTTGATGTCTACATTTTTTAAAGATTTGTCGGTTTTTTTCCAAAATTTTTTGAACTTTTTATGTAACGTTTTGCGCGTATCGCCCGAGACCGATCCGAGTCGCCGAGACCGATCCGTTTCAGTGCCCGCCGAGTCAGCGGCCGAGACCGCGACTGTGAACCATGCCGTCACCACAGCCGCCATCAATACCCGCCTCTGCAACGACACCGTCACGTTCATCATCATCATTAGACCTCATCGACTGTGACCCAGATTTCCTTCCTCACCGCCGACGTCGACAATACCGTCCGTCGACCTCCATCACACTGCCGCCCTAGATCACATCACCCGTTGTGCTAGCCCACGAGATCACATCAGATCAACAAGATCATCATGACCTCATCGTTGACATTACACCGCCTGACACACCACACAGCGCCGCCGCCCCTTCGGTTCCACTTTGTTACCGCTCAGAGCCAGATCCACCGCCTTTACATTATCGCCCAGATCTGCCCATACCTCGCCGCCGTCGCCACCTCGTCGTTACACGCGTCGCCTTTATCAGGAATGCAACACTCAGATCGAGTTGATTTCGGGTTTAAGTTATCAAACTCGCAAAGAGACTCGACCTGCTTAGTTGTGACGACTCTGTTAACTGGCTCAGCCGAGTCGACCAAAGTTGACTGAGCCGATGCTGACATCATCAGCTCTGAAGCTGATGTCATTGGCTCAAACCGAGCCGACACTGACATCATCAGCTCACTTGTCAGCTCTGACCCGACCCAACTGAGCCGACCCGAGTTGACTTAATCTGACCCAGTCTGACCCGAATTGACTCAATTTGACCTGCATTGAGTCAATCTGACTCGGTCTGACTTAGTCCAGTTATCTCAGAAGCTGTTTTGAGCTCGTTTCAAGTTCGATTTGAGCCGTTTTTGAAGCATTGGACTGGTGGAGATCAGATCTACATGTTGACAGCCTTTGGGTCTGTGTTCGAGATCGTCCACCAAATAATCATTGAAATTTCTATTCAGTTATTCTTTTGCTTAATTAGAGTTGGTTCTGAATCTGTCGCAACATAGAATCTATTGATTGTTGCCCAAAAAGTGAGTTTGTGTGAATTTGACCTTGAGTGAAAATCAAAATTGATATTAATTGTGCAATTCAATTAACTTGAATCAGCGATTACTTAAATTGATTTGAAAATTTACTGTTTTAGCTCGTGTAATTTAATCACTGTCCCAATATTACATTTTCTTAATCACATGTTAATCAATAAAGCTTAAAAGTTGGTATTATTTATCATTAATTTGATCTTTGATTCCTCTCGCATTAGCATAACTCATCTTAGGGTAGTTTGCCTTTAGGGTTAGTTAGGGATTTGCATGCCAACTAGAAGTAGAACTTTTCAGAAGGAGAAACTTCTGCACCCATGGAAGGATACACTTAACGCACTCCTTGCTAGGATGGACCAGATGAACCAACGACTACAAGAATATAAAGAGCAGGCTGCCAATTGCAGGAATTTAGCCACACGACTTGATAGGCTAGAAACAAATCAGAGGAGAATCTCAGATCATGTAGAGGATAACAAGTCCCTAGCTAACAATAAGTCACCCCAGCGTAGGCAAGTTCACTCCTACCACACTGAGGACACATATGCCCAATATGTCAAAAGTGTAAAAGTAGATGCTTATTCTATCGACGGACGTTTAGACCCTCAAGTTACAAAGATTAGCAACTAGCTATGGACTCCTACTTTCATTGGTGTGATATGTTAGAGTTTAGGAAAATTTGATTTGCCATAATGAAACTAACTGGACAAGCTAGACAGTATTAGGAGAACCTGGAAAGAGTGATGCGATTTAGAAAAGATAGACCAGTTGAGACTTGGGAGGGCATGAAAGAGAAACTTAGGTTGAAATACGTTCTACTTTCCTTCAGTCAGCAATTATTGCACAGATGGAATATGTTAAACTCAAGAAAACAAGTCGGTTATCGATTACATCGCAAGATTTGATGAATACTTGAATCAATGCAGTGCCATCGAGTTTGAGTCTCTCGAACAGACCCTATCTAAGCTTATGTCAGGTCTTAGGGACGACTACTGTCGAGAGATCATAACTCTAGGTATCACGATGTAAGAACAAGCATATCAACTGATCAGCGATCTAGATGAGTCTAGAGGATTTTTCTTTCGCTGGACTGATTTTAGGGATGCTCTAAGACAACAACCGTTAGCAAATCTAGAGATAGCTGATCCTTTCCTGCCTAGAGCAAATCCGCCTCCAGTTCTTCAAGTGTCAAACCAACAAGTCTGTCTAGTACAAAACTGATAACTTTTGTAATGCCCCGCCCCGCCCCGCCAGGTATGGAGACACTACTACAATGTATATACGCAAAGTACAATACTTGTACACATACACGTTAAGCATCAACACAGCACAAGAGTCAGTACGGAAGTGTCTGGTAATATACATTCCAATATTTCAGTACAAGTACATAGTTATTATACAGGACGTGACATAGTATTACAGGAGTTTGTACATGATTCTGGTGATACAAAACATAAATTTACGAGTTGAACAAAAAGATTGGAGAGATGCTCACGAGTTGCAAAAGGGGAATCTCGTAAGCTGTCAAGGATCTGCACGGTGGGGAGAGAACTACTGAAGAGTCTCCTGCTTTTCCAAGAAAGTCTGGTCAGCTGGAGAGGGATCCTCCTCATTTCAAACTCTAGGATCTGGACATACAGGTCCAGGGGTTGTCGAAAGGCAATCCAACGAGTACGTAAAATGAAGCCAAGTGACATGCATAATGAAATAGAGGTGTAGAGGAATAGTGTAACGTGATTCAGGCATGCATGCATCTTTGTAGAAGCAAATATATTAACAGAAATATAAACTGAATGTCATGTGGTGGCAACAATGTATTTGAATGATACAATAATAACGGCCAATATCATCTGTTATTTTAATTATTTCCTTCTAGTGTCCCATATCACTGGCAGCCCATGCTAGAGCTCATACTCTAGTAGAACTCATTCGAATTCGATCTAGAGTATTAATACTCGAACGATGAAGTAATTAAATAACACATGTTCTTGATATTATTATTTTTAGACCACCGAATACATTGCGTGCACTAGGTGTAGGGTCATGTATTCATGTCATGTATTTCCACACCGTGGTGTCATCATGTTGTAACATGGAGTTAGTAAGATCAATGCAGTAGTTACGTTAGTATTATTATTATTATTTTAAGACTCGTCTGACCCGTATGTCTAGGTATGTGTCCCAGCGTTCCAACATACATACATCCACATGTGAGTAAGGCGAGGGTGGTTATTGAAAATTCATGGGGGATCAACGAACCATGTTTATAGTGGGCCCCGTATATACCCGAGATAACGACCTTAGTAGCACCCAGTACTGGAGTCCGGAACCAGTTGCTAGGCTGTAACGGTCTTAGCCCTAGAATAGGAATGAAATCAGTACATGGTGCTAGTACATCCCACCGGAACACCTGAAGCCCTCAAGTTGATCCGAAATTGTAGTTGCGCAACATGGAACCATTATAAACACGTACATATTGTTTCCATCACCTTTCCCCATTCAGGTGTTAGTTGTCCATTAGCTTATTTCCAATTCATCTTCACGATATCTGTTTATGGGGAATAACAGGATAATAACAGATATATGTATTTCCTTGTTCAATAATTCAGGAGAACAGTGGTCTCAGGAATACCAGAGTTCTGGTAATATGATATGAATCATGTCAAATCTCCATAAAGACAATAATCATGAATTCAGTAATTTAATCAGACAGGTGTCATAGTACTGGATCAGATATCATAGTACTTGTATTGAGTCAGGTATTACAGTACCAAGTTAAATGTCAGTGTCAGGTGTAATATACGATCTAGTATATACAGGAGTTCAGCATCGTATGTCAGTCAAGTGTCAGGTACTATGTAGATTATGTGGTTTGATTCAGGAATAAATCATATTAAATATTTCAAACTCTTTACAACCAATAATTGAACACAACAAAGAATAGCAACCAAGCGTACAAACAAGCGGAGCTAAGTAGTGCTGGGTCAAGGTCAGTGAGCAGCGTTGATCGTTAAAGCGCATGGCGGGACTACCACACGAGAATGACTAAAGCATTGAAACACTATTTTGTCGTCCGACAGAGTTTTACTCGGGCGAGTCTAGCGATAAAGCGCTCTAAGCTCTCTTACCAGGCGGAGCATAAAAATCACAGAGCGGTTAAGCTCACCTCTTGCAACTACCACTAAACCCAGAGGGTGTAAGGCACGTTGTCTATTGGATAGCTCAGGAACTGAGCTTTAACCAGAAGACTAGTAGGGGCCAGAAGGCCAGGTGGGTACCTGCAGAAATGTTTGTACCAAACAAACACACAAATATAATAATCAATAAATATTTCACAACACGATCCACGAGGACTGAGTAGGCGAACCACTCCGTCAAGCTGCCTCGAAACCCAAAGTATATAAGGCTCTAATTGCCTGTTGGATAGCGCGTAGAGCGGTCTCTCGAAAAAACATTCCCGCTTGATTGTTTGCTCGAGTGCTTTAGCCTACAATAACTGCAATCTGACATACCACCTGCCAAGGTACCACTAAATCCAAGGGGTATAAGGCCCAGTGCTTATTGGATAGCCTGCAGAGTGGTCTCTCGGAACGCAACCCCGAAGGATAGTTTGCCCAAGGGCTTTAGCCAGAATACCTGCAATCTGCACCACAGTTAGTTCAAATACCTGCACCACCATTAGTCCAAAAAATATACAAAAAATATAGATAAATTACAATAATTATGACGAACAGCCAGGTACATAAATACAAGCCCAAGTACATCCAAATATACACCCAACACTCAACATCGATGCAAGTATTTTTTTTGTAGCTATTTTTTCTACAAAATTGCTAAAACTAAATAACAGTATCCGTACATGGAAACTTGTACGCGCACCCAAGGAAGAGTACTTGCCTAATCTCTAGAAAACACCCGACGCCACGTGCACGAGCGTATGTATCTAGAGAGAAAGTATGAAGGAGAGAGAAAGTGGTCGAGAGAGAAAGTAGAGGAGAGGGGATTTTTAGTGAGAGAGGAGAGAGAAGGGTGGTCGTGAGCTTTAGGATTAGAGAAAGTAGTGAGAGAAAGTAAGATGGGGTGAGTTCTAGAGAGAAAAAAGAGAGAAGAGAGGGAGGGGTGCGTGAGCTTTTAGAGGGGAGAGAGTGAGTTGGAGAAGGAGAGAGGAAGAAAATGGAGAAGAAAAGGGAGAAAGTAGAGAAAAAGAGAGTGCTGCGATAGAGAGAGGAGAGTGGGCAGATAGAGAGTGGAGAGGAAGTGGTGGGGTGATGGTGGTGGTGGTTAGGGAGGAGAGGTGGTGGTGGAGGAAGGAGGTGGCGACCAGGTGGTGGTGGAGGCTTGGGGAGTAAGAAAGATAAGTGTAGAAAGTTGGAGAAAAATGGAGAAAAATGGAGAGGGAGAAGAAAAGATAGAGAGAAAAAGAAAAGGGAAAAAAGGAAAAGGAAAAAGAAAAAGGTGGAAAATGAAAAATTCAGCCAGAAAGGAAAAAAGAAGAAAATGAAGAAAAAGGAAAAAGAAAGGAAAAAGGAAGGAAAAGGAAGGAAAAGAGAAGGAAAAGAAAAATAGAAAAATTAAAGGAAAAAGAAAAGGTTTTGAAAAAATATCAGGTGAAGTCTAGCCATAGAGTTGGGTCTGGTGTCAGGTCAAGCGGAAATAAAAAAGTACAAAAAATGATGCGAATACGATCGAAAAATCAGAAATCATATCAGGGTACATATTCTGTAATCAGAGTATTACAACTTTTGAGAAGAAAACGGCTAGTGAACCAGCGAAGGCCAACCCTTGTACCCGGTGTTATAGATGTCAGGGGTATGGACATTTCGCAAACCAGTGTTCGTGTCAAACCAAGTCCCTCTTAAAAGATGTAGAAGAAGATGGTCTGGAAGTGGCTGTGCACCGATAGGATGATGACTCAAACGCTTCTGCTGATGATCGAGAGTTCAACGGTTGCATTAAGACTTTAGCATCGACTGGCCTAACTCCTGCTTACGACAAAGCCCATTTAGGAGTAGTTAGGTATACCTCTGCGCAACTCGAACAAGTCAATTATTGGAGAAGAACTACAACCTTTCACACGTTCACCACGATTGGTGATAAGAGTTGTAAGGTGATTGTGGACAATGGAAGTAGTATCAATGCAGTATCGTATAAGGTGACTGAAAGGTTTGGATTGAAGACAATACCCCATTCCCATCCGTACAAGGTGTCATGGATTAACTCCATGACCCTAGAAGTAAAACAATGGTGTCTTGTCCCGACCGACCTTAATCTTTACAAGGACAAGATCTGGTATGGTGTGGTTACATGGACGTGGTCAGATTATTCTAAGTAGACCATGTTTATTCGACAAAGAGGTCACCATCTACGGTCGATCTAACATATGTCAATTTATACATAAGGGTAAAAAGATTAAGTTACTACCCTTGAGATTCAAGTTTAGACAGCCCGAGCAGACGCCTACCACACTCTAGAAAGGAGCCCCTTCTTTCTCCTTCATGGCTCTGCTGCCGACTCCACCTTCTCTACCACCAATTGCTATTGCTCTCTCATTTTCTCCTAATGGCCTTGCCTACTCTGGCCGCCAATCCCTTTTCTACTGTCGACACCACACTATTATAGGGTATTAGGCTCTGCATTTGTATTCGCATATCACACACGTCATTACATGAGAATCAGAGACAAAATAATGAAAAATAACGTTGATTATAAAGCTTATACTAATTTTCATCGTCGATTGAGAACATTTAATGTTGGTGACAATGTCATGGTCCGCCTGAGGCCTGAACAGTTTCCTTTCGGAATCGTGAAGAACTTGCACGCGCAAAGCGCATGACATTTTCAAATCTGCAAGAACATCAATTCAAATGTTTATATGGTGGATCTCCCATCAGATTTTTGTATTAGTTGTACTTTTAATGTTGATGATTTGGTTCCATATTGAGGTACTTTTGATGCCCCTTTTAATCCATTCATAGATGAGCCTACCCACGACCTTCCTTCTGAGAGCTCCCCACTACATCCACTTTCTCTTAGATTATCTCATGCAGCAGAAAATATAGATTCTATTTTAGATGATCTGATTGTCTTTAGTAGAGATGGAGGACACAACGCTATCTTGTTAAGTGGAGAGGAAGACCTGAATCAGAAAATTTTTGGATTACTGAGGAGGATCTCCGACTACTTGGCCCTGACCTGCTTTAGTATTATCACAGCAAACAACAGCTTTCCAGCCCACACTCGATAGGGTCAAGTATTCCCACCCTGGGGGAAATGATTAGGACATCACGCTGTGCTGCATGTCATTAGTTCTAGTTTATTTTTGCTTTATTTTATTTATTTTCTTTTTCTTTGTTTTTAGTATCACATCGATTAAATTTTGAGCCTATAAATAGGCCCCAAGACTTTCTTATTGGTATTATTGAATGATTGAAATTAAACTATTTCAGATAAAATTCCTGATATTGTTATCTTGAATTGAGGTGTGAAGCCTGATTTTATCTTGTTCTTACTTTCCCCCCTCAAACCCTAATCTTTTCTTACCTCTTCTTTATGAAACCCTAGTTTCCATTTTGTCTAAATTGAAGGTTATTGCTATCCATTCCGATTACATCAATGACACTAGGATATATATAAATAATAAACAAAGAGTACATACCTACATTATACATTCATACATAAACATGCCCATGCATCTCAAATCCAGACACCTAACAATATCTAATATACAGTGATTACAACCTATCATTCATTTTTGTGACTTCGCAGAACAGAAATAATAGTTATTGGCTCTTCAACTTTCTATATAGTAGCTCATTATGAATGCTGACAGATAGGACAACGACAAGACCACTATAGTAGTAAGAACAATGTAAATAGTTGTTGGGTTGAAAAGCTGAATATATAAGAAAAATCAAATATATTACTTAAATTAAAAAAAATCTAATATATTATAGTTTATACTGGTCCATATTTTGATTGGTTTTTCTTTATGCAAAGTATAGTTTTTGATGTAAAAACGAAAGTAAATAAACAACTCAAATATATTATTGATATAATACACAAGTTTGGTTATAGAGTCCTATCCAAATACTTTAGGACTCTATAACCAAACTTACGCTACGTATAATATCTAACAATAATATGAAGTGATTTATATATGTAGGTAATATATCCAAGAAGTGCTAGACTAGTGTCTTAAATTAAAAAAAATAGTATATAATTGACAATACATTTGAGAATTGTACAAACACATGTTCGATTAGCGGCCAAAAGTTTCAGTATGTGACTTCATGATTTGTCTGTGCCACATTGGCTTCCTAACCTATAACTAATGACAAAAAGAAAGACATAAAAGTGAGGTTGGAGAGGGAGCAAAGAAGATTGTGACTCCCTTTCCAATTAGGACTGTATTAGTCATAATTCAATAAGATATTTGAACATTTATAGAGTTTTGATTTTAAAATTAAATTTGAAAATCTTATTGGAGCAAAATTAGGATTTGATCTTTTCCATATCGGGAACTTGATAATGAACTCAGCAATAGTTCACACCTCAATACTTTGGGTGCACATGATAATTAGATTTGAAACTTAATATCAGATGAAGTGGGTATTGGAAATTTAAAATATTTAAGATTATTGAAAGTATATTCCACTAGAGTTAAATTGAATGATCAAGCTATAAACTTGATGCATTGTGATGATCATGATGAACTAATAATTAATAGTAGTAGGAATTTAATACTTTTCGTATAATTAATTTTAAGTATCATGATGTATGAAAATCTCACTATTGCATATGAAATTTTCAAATTCCAACCTTTTTCCTTTGTGTTTTATTGATCCGGTCATATATAGAGTCTACTGCATAGACATTGAAACACATTTTTACTCATAACAAACAATTGATAAGGAGTTGAAATACTAATGCTTTCTACTTGTTATGAATTATTTATGCTCCACAGGATGAATCATTGTTGATTTGGTTATCTAGTGCTGGAGAAAAAACTCTGAAGTTAGCTTCTGTTTCAAAAATTATTCCGGGTCAAAGAACTGTGAGTTCATCTCCGTGGACTAGTGTCTTTTTGAACTCTTTAATTATGCTATTTGATGACTATTTTAAAAATATTTTTTCTTTTGAATTTTGAAATCACCAATATTCATAATGTTATTCACTTCACAGCCTGTTTTTCAACGATATTTGCGTCCTGAGAAGGAGTACTTATCCTTTTCCCTTATATACAACAACGGAAAGCGGTCTCTTGACCTGGTAAATGTACTTACTTTTGGTGTTTGTTACTCTTTATAGTTTTGATTTCATGTATTTTGATTCTCATTTTTGTGTCTATTAGATATGCAAGGATAAAGTTGAGGCAGAGGTGTGGTTTGCAGGCCTAAAGGCATTGATTTTTTCATTCCAGGGTAGTCGGTCAAAAATAGATGGATGGGGTGGTGGACTTAATTTTGATGTAATTATTTATTTTATGCCAATTTTTCATTCATTATCTTAGTATTCTAAAATAATTTCATATGTCTTAAGTGTAAAATTGCAGGATGTCTGAAGTGGAAAGTGATAGTATAGTGTATTATATGGTTATTCTGCATTATGAATTCTAAGAGCAGATTTTTCGAAGCATCTGAATTCTTTTTTTTTGACTCGCTACTTATTAGACTAAAGTTAATTCCATCTGCCTTCGAACATATTGTTTTTTGATTAATGATAATGCAGGCTATGTAACTATTTTTGTTTATTTACTATGATCCTCAAAACCATCTCATATCAGTTTGACTTATTGCCTCACTAAACTTGAGGATGTTTTCTTGGGTTGCGTAGTTCTGAGGTCACACTGGTCCAAAAATTTAGAACTGACTTCAGGTCCAACGATTAAATTATGAACCTCAGTAATATCCCATATACGAGCTTGAAAGAACATTCTAAATAGACTTTCCTGAATCAGGTAATAGCCATCTTACTGCCAAAAAAAAAAAAAAAAAACCACTTGAGTAGCTTCTAATGATACTTACATGAATGCGTTACTGATATATATGGTTTTCAAGTTCACTGAACCTAAATGTCATCTCATTTTGAGCTTTAAGAGAATTCTAGCTTGATTTTCCTGGACAGGAGCATCAATTGAGAAGATGGGGTAAAAGCACCAGTCACCTTTGTAATGCATGGAACATATCTGAGAACTTAATATACTAGAAAGAAATGGTTTACAAGTTCAAATACGATGTTTTTAATCTTTTGTATTTACAGGAAGACAAGATGCATTCTTTCCTTTCTTTGTATAGTTCTACAAACATTTAATCTGCTGTCTGAATTCCCCTTCCCACTAATTTTTTCTTAGTTTCCTTCTTCATGGAACTTTTTCTCGAATACACAACCTGTTTTCATTAGAATATAAATGAAGACAGATGATGATTAACAAGTATGATCATTCTACCAAAATATGGGTAAAAAAATATTGGTTAGGCTGGAAATGGAAGTTGCCAATAAGTTGTTTCATATTATGTCGTTTTTCTGCTTAATTTCATATTTTGCCTGCTGTATTTTTGTTTAAGTATTAGTGGCATGGGATTTTCTTTGATGTGTATTCATTTGCATGGTTATTGATATATGGATCCATTAACATTCTTTCAGGATGCAAAGGACTTGATCTCCAATAGTGTAAGTGACAGCTCCATCAGTACCATACTGGATATTAGTTCTCCAGACAGCAACCCACATACAAGTACGCTACCTGTAATTTCTTTAGAAAATTTGACCTTTTCAGAAAGATCAGATGTAACAAATATGCAAGTGAAAGGATCTTCCTCAGATGTTTTTAGAGTCAGCGTTTCTAGTGCTCCTAGTACTTCCAGTCACGGTTCTGCCCAAGATGACTATGATGCTCTGGGTGATGTTTACGTGTGGGGTGAGGTCATATGTGACAATTCTGTAAAGGGTGTCAATGGTAAAAATGTAAGTTACAGTTCAAGAACTGATGTCCTCTTACCGAAGCCCTTGGAGTCCAATCTAGTTTTGGACGCGCTCCATGTGGCCTGTGGTTTCAAACATGCTGCTATAGTGACAAGACAGGGAGAAGTATTTACATGGGGTGAAGAATCAGGAGGCCGCCTTGGCCATGGAATTGAAGCAGATGTAATTCACCCTCGCCTGGTTGAATCTCTAGCAGCCTGTAATGCTGATTTTGTTGCTTGCGGAGAGTTCCATACTTGTGCTATATCTGTGGCTGGTGAACTGTATACTTGGGGAGATGGCACTCATAACGCGGGTCTTCTTGGACATGGTACTGATGTCAGTCACTGGATACCTAAGAGGGTATCCGGACCCCTGGAGGGTCTGCAAGTTGCTTATGTTACTTGTGGCACTTGGCATACAGCCTTGATAACTTCCATGGGGCAACTATTCACATTTGGTGACGGAACTTTCGGTGTCTTAGGTCATGGAAATAGAGAAAGTGTTTCATATCCTAGGGAAGTCGAATCTTTGATGGGGCTGAAAACAATAGCTGTTGCATGTGGAGTGTGGCATACTGCTGCTGTGGTTGAGGTCATAGTGACTCAGTCTACTGCCAGTGTGTCATCTGGAAAGTTGTTTACTTGGGGTGATGGAGACAAGTATCGCCTTGGTCATGGTGATAAGGAGCCACGACTAAAGCCCACTTGTGTTCCTTCTCTTATTGATTACAACTTTTACAAGCTAGCCTGTGGTCATAGTCTTACAATTGGCTTGACAACTTCAGGACATGTTTTCACAATGGGAAGTACTGTTTATGGTCAACTTGGCAATCCCCATTCTGATGGAAAGCTTCCATGCTTGGTTGAAGAAAAGCTTGCTGGTGAATCTGTTGCGGAGGTTGCTTGTGGATCATACCACGTGGCAGTCTTGACATCCAGGAGTGAGGTTTACACCTGGGGAAAGGGTGCCAATGGACGACTGGGCCATGGAGATTTGGAAGATCGGAAGACACCTACGCTCGTTGAAGCTTTGAAGGACAGACCTGTCAGAAGAATTGCCTGTGGTTCAAACTTCACAGCTGCCATATGCCATCATAAGTGGGTATCTGGTGCGGAGCAGTCTCAGTGCTCAGCATGCAGACAAGCATTTGGATTTACTCGAAAGAGGCACAATTGCTACAACTGTGGACTCGTGCACTGCCATTCGTGCAGTTCCAGAAAGGCTTTTAGAGCAGCATTGGCTCCTAATCCTGGAAAGCCTTATCGAGTATGTGATTCCTGTTATGCTAAATTGAATAAAGTTCAAGAACCTGGTGGCACTAATAACAGGAGAAATGCTACTAATCCACGCCTCTCTGGTGAAAGCAAAGAAAAATTTGAGAGAGCTGATATGAAGTTGTCAAAGGCTGTTTCACCTAGCAATTTGGATTTGATAAAGAATCTGGACATCAAGGCGGCCAAATATGGAAAGAGAACTGAGTCATTGTCTTTGATTCGCCCCCCTCAAGGTCCCTCATTGTTACAACTAAAAGACATTGCTTTTGCTGGTAGAGTTGATCTGCATCGAGGTATCCCCAGAGCAGTTCGCACATCAGCACAATCTTTGAGCTCTTCCAGAGCTGTTTCTCCTTTCTCAAGAAAACCTAGTCCGCCACGCTCTGCAACTCCAGTTCCCACAACGTCTGGCTTATCTTTCTCCAAAAGCATTGCTGATAGTCTGAAGAAAACAAACGAGCTCTTGAATCAGGAAGTTCAAAGGTTACGTGCTCAGGTATCTATGCATTAGCTTTTTGTTGTCAATTTCTTGCACTGTGAGTTTTGAGTACCACTACAAGCTAATGGAACCCATTTATGTTATCATGGCCTGGAATAGGTTGATGCTCTGAGACAACGCTGTGAACTACAGGAGTTTGAGTTGCAGAAATCTGCAAAAAAAGCTCAAGAAGCCATGGCATTGGCAACAGAGGAATCTGCAAAATCCAAAGCCGCAAAAGAAGTCATAAAATCTCTTACAGCACAGGTAACTATTCTGCTTGCTTGTCTTCCGGAACCATGACTTTTTGATTTATATCATGTTTTTTGAGATAAGTTGGTGGAGGAAAACCTCCCGTGTTCCGTTAAAAAAAGCTTAATGCAAAAGAGTACAAAGATCCAAAGTAACATAAGAAGAAAATATAACATGATAAAGTAGGACCAGCGTCACATGTCGGTGGTCACCTACAAAAGGACAACAAAAGAATTTAAAGATGGTTAAGACTTTGCTATAGTCAGTGACATTTAAAAGAAAATCTTTGATGAATATGTTATCTGGATATTGTACTAATTTCCACGGGATTTCATAAATAACTAAATAAGTGATGCAATACAAGTCATCTTCATGAAATGGGATAATCAACGATAACAGAAGATCTAGGTACACTTGGTTTTCATGCTCAGTTTCCTTATCACATGCACGTCTAATCTCCTGACTATTCTTTTATACATGTTTTAGCAATTTAAATATATCATTTACATGGACGTTCTTTGTTAATGCCCTGCCATATCTTTTGTGGTATTCTATTCATAATAGAATGCTACTGTTATCAAATAAGGAATTCTCGTCATACATTCCTGTGGAGTAAAGGAACAAACTTATTGTGCCCCGAAGTAAATTTAGAAGAAAAACTATGCAGTTATGCATTATTTAAATTGCTATCATTATCAAGAGGGAGTTGAGAATAGGAACTCACTACTTCTTCTGCCAACCAAACTGCGAGTCTAAAACATAAGGGTTACATTACATACTTTCCATCAATCTACAAGAGTATCTTGTAACATTTTTCCGCCATCCATTCATCGTGGCCACCTGTACTTTATAGTTTTACTTTAGTAGTTTATACTTTAGCTACTATTCATCTTTTAAAATTTTGACTGGCTCATTTCCCACAAGGCATTTAGAGAGCCGGAGACGTGTTGAATCTATTATCTACTTTACTAGATTTATGTGAAATTTGTAGTCCAACTCAAAAAATATTATGCTTTTATATATGTATTAAATACGGCTTAGGCTAAATTACTGTGCTACATAAACTTACAATTTATCATCATCATCTTCTTCTTCTTCGGGAAAAGGCCATAACCATAATGTGAGTGGGTGTCGGGACTCAGCACTGACCGCTGGGGTACAGTGGCACTGACATTTATTTACACTTTTGTTATGTTTTTCAGGTAAACTTTTTTCCCTTAATAATTTTGTGACCACTACTTTTTTTCCTGGCTAATCTTCAAGTAAAAAAATTTCAGATTGTTTTGTCTTTCCATTCCATCTATTGTTTGTCCATGCTTTATCTTCAGTATCAATCCTAGTTGGTCTGATTCGTCTGAAAATTGTTGCAATTTTTATTCAAATTTATGCAGCCTACAGCTTTAATATGATGAGCTCTACCTATTTTTTTTCGTATTGATTCAGTAAATTTGCCCCATGCTAATTGACGGTGCTTGTATATTTGTATATTATTTATTTAATTAGTTACAAATTTATCCCATTCCATCTATTGTCTAAGTAAAGAGATAGTCTCTGTTGCTGAACTTTGTAGTATAAATCCAATTTTATTAAAACCCTATATTATGCAGCCTATAGCTTTAATATGCTGACGTCTAGCTATTTTGCATATTCCCTCGCGTAATTTGCCCTATGCTAGTTGACTGTGTTAAGTCACAGTTTTATCAACTTCTCCCTCAACTTCTCCATGATTTTCCAGGCCTCCTTTACTAATTTCATTAGAGCCAGAGTCTCGGGTGGAAAACATGCATAATGATGTGCTTCTTTTTCGACTTCTATCCTTCATCATTTCTTGTCGTCTTGACTTTTTATCAAGCTTTTGTCTAGATCATTATTGAGCTCTGTATGTTGTTGTGATAGCGTTTGCCTCAACATTTCCTTAAGCCTGTAAGCTGCTTTGGTTACTTTTTCGTAGTCCTTCGAACTTGAATGTGAATGTAGATTACATTTTGACTTTAGTTTCCACTACAATTTGTTGACTTTGATGCTTAGCTTGATATTCTTCAAGGTACTCTATAGTCATTCTAATACAAAATGTGCCTTAATCTCCGGTCATAGTGCTACAGGTCCCAAATTCCATTTTCTTGCAATGATCTTTCTTTAATGTAGAATTTAATTTTTCCTTCCCTTTCAAAATCAGACCATGTATGTTTGGCTTCATAGTTCTGATATTTCAAACCCTTCTTTTTTCTTGTCACTTTTATTTGAATAGGTTTTGTGATAACCTTAATTATCTTACACCATTTTATTTTTGTATGTGTGATATAGCTCACAGATATTGCTGAGAGAATCTCACACCATTTTGTTTTGGTATGTGTGATATAGCTCAAAGATATGGCTGAGAGATTGCCCCCTGGTGTCTATGAAAGTGAAGAGATGAGACCAGTTTACTTACCCAATGGCAATGAGTCACACTTTATTGATCACTCAAGTTTGAATAGAGAGCACTGGCCAAACAGTGAAAGTAATGGACCAAACATGCCATTGTCCAGTACTAGTAATCCCGACCACACAAATGGGTTTTCTACGCAAAATTTTGCATCAGAGGATGCTTATGAATCCAATGAATTGAGTACAATAAGCCAAAACCATGGGCTCGTTGATTCTCATGGGATGGAAGAGCATTTGAGTACAAGAGAAAACGCCAATGATGGAGATATGGTGGCATCTAGTGGTAAAGCAGTGAGCCTTGGCAGTAAAGGTCCTGAGCATCTTCAAAATGGTGAGAATGGTTCCAAATCTAGAAGCCCCCCATCAAATAGTAATCAAGTTGAGGCAGAATGGATTGAGCAATATGAACCTGGTGTATATATAACCCTCATGGCCCTCCGTGATGGAACCAGAGACCTGAAGAGGGTGCGGTTCAGGTAAATGAGAAACACCTTATCTTAATATCTAGAGTGACATGTTCTGCTTGCATTGCTTCTTCAATTTTTTTGGCTGGATGTTAAATATAGCCTGCATATGAAGTGCTGCCACTTATTCATTAATAAATTTATTTCTGAACACTAGCTATTTTATCAAGCATGTCGACACTCTTGAAAATTTCCCTCCCTTCTTTCCTGCTGGAATTATTTTCCGCACTAATACCTTTCTTTTCCTGCATTTTGAGAACTCTTGGCCCCCTTTTGAGAGAACCTCTAATTTTTGTTATCTCAGCTAGTTATTTGTGAAAATTCATGTCTATTTCACACATTAATATGTCTGAATTTTATCTCCAAAAAGTGAAGCTGACTTGTTACTATTGTTACTTAAAGTTTATATATTTATCTTGTTTTGTTGCTCAAAAGCTGTCAAATCCTGAAACAAATAAACTCGGAACTGCACCTGGTTCTACCCTGAATCGGGTATAGCTAGGTTCTAAATAGTGCATATGGTTAAACTCGCGGAGCCATAGTGCAATGCCTTCTTGTGCTTGGTTGATGCCCTGAGCAATTTCTTCAACTGACAATAAAGACGTAATGCAGCCGGAGGAGATTTGGAGAGCATCAGGCCGAGGCTTGGTGGTCCGAGAACCGCGAGAGGGTTTATGAGAAGTACAATGTTCGTGGGTCGGACAGGGCCTCATCAGCAGCATCCACCCAATCAGCGCGTAGATCAGACGAAGAGTTCATGTCATCATCCAGAGCGCAAGGTCGGTGACATTATCATGATCACATCACAAGTGAGAAAGGTTTTGTGATCTTGAGCCCAGAACTCTGATGTTGAGGTCCATCAAGGATCCTGCACAGTAAGCAAAAAGCTTCCCACCATCAGAGTATACTCTTGCATGTAGACTGTAGCATATGTGTTATATCTTGTTCGTTGCTCTCTTCCTCTGCTCTTTGCCCTTTTTATTGTATTTTGTAGTGTACATAAAAGCCATCAAATATGAGTTAGTAAAGGGCAGAGAGAAATAATTTTCAACTGTACACAACCTTTTTTTGTTGGCAATTGCTGACTGAATGGTCCTTGCCCATTAGCTTCTCTTTCCATGTTCTATTTCATTTGATTTCAGAAAGAAACTGGAGAAAAAACTGTTAGTTTCAGGGCAGTCTTTTATCCTTAGATTTTCAGCAAAGCCATTTTTGTATTCTGTTGTGTTATGCTGCTCTTCTTCATTGTAACTTTTGAGTTATTGAATGCTTAGCCTAATCTGTGCATTATGTTAGGTGACAACTGACAAGTGTTGAATGACTTATATTGATTATGTCACTCAAAGTTTACTAATTAAACTGCAATTATATAGCTCCAAAAGTTAGGCTTAACTGCAGTTTAGAAAACTTTAAAAAGGCTGGATCACTTTTTTTTTTTTTTTTTTTTTGGGGGTAAAAAAGCTCCATAGAATTCAACATAACTTCATCTGTCTTCAAACAGAGCATAGGTTTGTAATTACAGTCTACAAACAGATAACTATGACTTCAAATAAGCTACAATTTTTAGTAAGTCTTTAAAGACATAAAGGGCCTCAGAAAGATGGTTATTGAAAACTACACTGAAGGAAACTAAATTTGTACAGCATGGTTAAGGTTATTTTCAGCCTTTAAGGTAATTAAATTATGCAAGGCATTTAAACCTGCTTGAAGAGCATATTGAGAAAAAAAGATCACATTGGTTGATAAATCATTTTACAAGGGCAAGACTTTGCATTAAAGAAATTAAAAGCAAAGGAAAAATTTGTAAATCATGATAATAAATTATGCCCTGTTTTACTAAGAAAAGAGCACATTTAGAAAAAGATCAGGTTCATTGGACCAAAAATAAAACTTTGCCCTCAAGAAATTAAATGAAAAAGGAAGCTGTGTAACTCATGGAGATTTTAAATTAAAATCCAAAAATACCATAAAAGTTCTCTTCATAATTCAGCAACAAAATAACCACCATCTTTCCATCTTGATTACAAATTAAGCAAGCTGGTGATGAATTATTGTGACTTCTTCTATGGAAAAAAATGATTATTTTATATAACAAGGAAATTACAGAAATCAACCATTCGTCAAATAAAAACCCAAATTACCATAAAACAATTCCTTCAAATAACAAATTAATCATGCTGGTTTTGCTGGCATCTTTTGTACATGAATGACTCATTTCATCTTGGCATTTGTTTTGTTTTCGAGCTGAGCTAGCTGCTGCTGTCCACGAGATTGAGTATGCTTGATCTTTTAGTTAAAGGCGGCTGTGGTTGGAGAGCGACTCAGCTTACTTGATGGCTTTACTTAGTTCAAGCTCCTGTCGGGTCCCTTGGAGGGATGCCACTCTATATTTGAGATAGATGTTTTGGTTATCTTGCTCAGATAGACTTCGTTTTTACTCACATATATCAGGAGGGGTAATCGGGTTGTAGATTATCTATTGTCCATAGCTCCTAACATTGTTGCTCTTACTTGGTGGTGGACTGCTCCAGCTTTTTGTTCTTCTTTTATTTTTGATGATGTTTGTAGCAAGTCTAGTTTCACATTTTGTTGATTTTCATTTGGATTGAACTTTTATATACTACTTTTTTTATTTGATATTAATAATATGTTGGGGGATGAGCTAGACGATAAATGTGCTCAGGAGGTGCGAGTATAGCTGAGATGTCCGGGTGGACCACTGAATCCTATCGCCCGATAATTTTATTTAAAAAAAAATTTATCATGCTTTTATATTGAAAGAACTGTTGCTATCAAAGTTCGATCTTATTCCGAGTCGGATCCACTCTCTCTTTCTGAAATCAACAGCACAGAATTCATAAAATCACCCAAAAAATCCCCTCATCGAATCCTCGCCGTCAAATCAGTACACGTGTTCTCATATTGCTTCGCTTATAAGTTGCTTCTAATTACGCCCTCTACCTCCCTTAAAAATCGGGGACGCTCCCTCGATCTCTGCCCGTCAATTTTCGCCGAAGCCGAGAGATTTCGCAGCTCCCTCCCCCTCCTCTAGATTCTAGGGTTTCGACGCTTCTAGGATTTTGGCCGGTCCTCTCGATTTGTACTGGATTTGAACTTGTTGGGGGTTTTGTTCGTGTATTGACCTTGGATTCGTCTGGGATTCTAGGTTTCTCTTGTTTCTTTTTTGAGGGTTTTTCAGGTGGTATTTTTGAGCGTGAGCTAACCCTAGCTCCTCAATCGTCGTCGGCGATCATGGGCGCGGTTGTCGCAGACGGATCCGACGAGCCCCCCGATCCTGACGTCATCGAGGTGGATCCAACTCGCCGTTATGTTCGCGTAAGATCTCTCAGTCTGTTCGTGAATCGATCTCTTGTTAATTCTGTACTGTTATTTTTCTTTAAAATTTGATTTTTTTTGTTTTTGGTTTATGATTGATTTGGTAACAGTACAAGGACATACTAGGAAGAGGAGCATTCAAGACCGTGTATCCTTTTCTTCAATGCCACTGTTTTATTGGGAAAAAAAATATATTCTTTTTTTAAATTTTTTGTCTATAAATAGCAATTACAATGCTTTAATGGTGCAATTCCTTAATCTGGATCGAATAATAGATATAAGGCATTTGATGAACTTGATGGAATTGAGGTGGCATGGAACCAGATTAATATCGACAATATGTTGCAAACCCCAGATAACTTGGAGAGATTGTACTCTGAAGTGCATCTCTTGAAGTCTCTGAGCCATGAGAAGATTGTCAAATTTTACACTTCATGGGTTGACGATGCCAACAAGACCATTAACATCATCACTGAACTGTTCACTTCTGGCAGTCTGAGACAGTACACTCACTTACTCTTCTCTTTCGCATTTTATTTGATTTTGGGTCTTGTTTCTTATTTTCTAGGATTAATGACTTTAATTGTATATATAGGTATTGTAAGAAACACAAGAAGGTGGACATCAAGGCTGTGAAGGGATGGGCAAGGCAAATATTGACGGGCTTGAACTATCTCCACAGTCAGAAGCCACCTATCATACATAGAGATTTGAAATGTGATAATATTTTCATCAATGGAAACCATGGTGAGGTGAAGATTGGAGATCTTGGGTTGGCGACTGTTATGCAACAGCCTAAAGCCCAGAGTGTAATTGGTATCTCCGCTATTTTCTTTCTCCGATATGTTTATTTTATTAGACCAGCTTGCCACTTTAAAAAACTATAGATGTGATGAAATTTTGTTGCATTCCACATGGAGTAACTTTTCACTATCATTGTATAGGCTGGTTGTGTGTATTGCAGTAATTCGATATAAGTTGCTATACTGCATATATTTATGAAATTGTTTCTCATATGTTGCAGGAACACCTGAATTTATGGCACCAGAGCTCTATGATGAGGATTATAATGAATTGGTTGATATTTACTCCTTTGGGATGTGCATGCTAGAAATGGTTACCTTTGAGTATCCTTACAGCGAGTGTACAAATTCTGCTCAGATATACAAAAAAGTCTCTACTGTAAGTGGAAATTTTGATACTCGAAACTCATTTTTTAAGCAGATGCTCTTTTGTCAATGTTATGTGCAGAACTGACTAGGTTAGGCTGTTATAATGGTCTTTTATTATTCAAAAGTTAAACTATGGTTTATTTTATTCCAGGGAATCAAGCCTGCTGCTCTGTCAAAGGTAAAAGATCCAGAAGTGAAAGCCTTTATAGAGAAGTGCCTGGTACCAGCTGCTCAAAGGCTGTCAGCTAAGGACCTTCTGAACGACCCTTTTCTCAAACTTGATAGGTTGAGTGGAATTCAAGTGAAAGGCCCTCCTCCGCATTTACCTGAAACTGGCACACCCCAGGCGTGCACCTCTAGAGAAAATTGTGTTGTCAAGGAAGAACCTAAAACATGCTCTCAACACATGAAATCTTCTCAGGATACAATGATTGCTGGCGTGGAGCCTACAATTATCATGGTAATTGAGAATTCCAGTACTGATGGTCCAACTATGGAGGTCCTGAGGAAGAAGAATGACAGTGAATTTAGTTTGAGAGGGAAGAAAAAGGATACCAGCTCTGTATCTTTGGTATTACGGTTGGAAGATGAGGATGGTAATTTCAGCTTTAGTGCTAATTCTTTCTTCACTTGTCTTCTCAAGAATAGTATTCAAAATTGAAACTCGTATTCATTTACTTTGTTTTTCCTTGTGCAGGTAAAGTGAGGCATATCCATTTTCTGTTTTATATTGACAGTGATACAGCTGTTTCAGTTGCAAGTGAAATGGTTGAACAACTTGAACTTGTTAATAAGGACATTAAGTTTATAGCAGAATTAATTGATTTATTATTGGTGAACTTGGTATCTGGATGGAAACCATGTGTTGCCATTGATCATCTGGCATCTGCTTATGGACCTGAAACTCTCGACAATGAACGACAGGATCTGAAAATAATTAACAGTGCCAAAATTTTAAATGGATCACTGCTGGTTATTTCCGGAGCTGCCACCCTTTCCAGCTCTCCCTGTGTCAGTTCTGGCTTCAGTGAGGGCGCCATGCAGCTGTTGAACGATCATGCTGATAAGCATGGTAAAGTTGATGATGATATTGAGTCTTCAAATACTACTACCTCAGATGATGAGAGTTCTTTCTTTTCAGTATTATCGTCTGAAGGTGACAAGGACCCCAATGCATGCATGCGCTCTCCCTTGGGCAATGTGGATTGTAATGGATATAAGATGGCGGGAAATGCAAGGGACACAGAAAGCACACTTGAGAATTGTGCTTACTTGGATCAGAAAGTTTTGGGGCATAAGGAAACGAGCAACTTGCCGGCCTTTCTTGGCGTTCCAACAGATGTTTCTCAATTGGGTCTGACTGATGAATGTGAAGTTGACGAGGAGTTGAGGTGGAGTTGGATATGTTAGACTTGCTGTATCAGCAAGTAATGAAGGACATATCTCAGAAAAGACTGGAGGCAATTGTAGCAGCAAAGAGAAGGGCAGAAGAGAGAAAGCAATCGTTTGTTTGCTGATCTTTTCCTCTTTCCAGTGTTTGATTTGGGCTCTCTGTGGAAGATTATCTTCAGGTGGCACTACAGACTGCATAATTGCTGTTTTTGAATCCTATTTTCAATTGCCAATGGCTGTGGGCTTTTAGATGACGCTTTTCATGAACATCTACTTTGCCATGTTGTCTGCTTGCCGCTTTGCTGAGTTTTATTAGGAGATTTTTGGCACAGAAGTCAGTTAAATCACCCTTAGTCAAATTTGTTTCATTGTTGTTAGCAGGAATAGGTGTGAGTTATTGTTCAACGTGCCAGAAATGTGGCATGATAAACAAGAAATCTAACATGCTCTAATTCTTTATTGGCAGTGGGACGAGTCGAGTGATGTTGTTAACTTTATTGCTTAATTCAATGATCATTATTCTGCTTTTTAAATATTATATTTTCTGATTTTTGTGTGTTATTTTTGAGAAAGCTTTTATCAAGTCATTTCACAGGTTTTATCCTTTCTCACAAAAAGTCTTGTCTTGTTGATGGTCATACAGTTGCATGGAATGGAATTTGTTTCTTAGCTGTTGGATTTCTGTATTTTCCCTCGAACTATACAGGCCAATGCTTTGCACTTTGATCTTCAATGTTTCAGTTTTTCCTCTTCGTATGTTGATTAGGATTTTCAGATGGATTTCCTATGTCTTGTTATCATAGAGGGGGATTGGTTGGTGGATGCTTATTGAGTCTTGTGCTCCTGATTGGGATCTTATAAGAAAAAATTGGTAATATTAGGTTGTCAAATCATATATTTGTTTTATTAGCTGTCAATTATTTCTGCAGCTCTGTTTAAGTAGCAGGCATTATTTCGGCCCTTGTCCTCATATTTGAGGTTGTGAAGTTGAGGTGGTTGGAATTTCCCTGAGGTGGATGGAGAATATATTATCAAATTTTGAGGGATTCCTGATCTTGTAACAGAAAATTAAAATGTTGCAAGAAACACATGCAGTGAGACATTCAATTTGACATTTTTCTAAGTGAAGCGGGACATGTAGTTATGGAACTGGGGGAAGTATTTTTGTTATGGGTGTAGAAATATCTCCAAATGCATCTGAATATTTCATGCTAAATGGAGATCTAACATAGAAAATGATGTGTTCACAGACTGTAGTTCTGATGTGTTTGTGGGTAGCAGTTGTGCATCCTTCTGTATTCTACATTGATCCTCAGTAACATGCAATTTTATCTGCTATGTTGTTAAGTGCTAGCTTTTAGACTATTTGTAGTATATGAAAATTGATTATTCTATAATGACCAACAAATCTTTGACTTGTTTTATTTTACAGTAAGTCTTTGTACTTAATCCTACTACAATTAAATGTTATGGAAGGAGGACATATCCGAAGAAGTGTGACTATGTGCTAGTGCTACTGTATAACTCGAGATCTAGTTCTGCAGACCTTCTCCATTGGTTGGAGTGCACAACAATTAAGGATGTTTCTTGTGATGTTTAAGAGTAATCAATAGTGATCACAGGAGGTAGATATTTTTTTTCAATCATATTTTAGTGTCTTTGCTTGTAGGACCCTCCTTTCTTCTCTCTGGGATTAAAGCACTTGTTTATACTTGTTTCTCTCATGCCATAACTCTAATGTTAGATATCCTAGTCATCAACAAATGCATACTGTCTCTCAGTTAATATACAATAAAGTACACAGCAGAGTATGTTTCTAGTCAAGTGAGTCCCTCGAGAATTCTTTCTTTTAGTTTCCATTACAGAACTGCTATTTATATCTTTTTCTCTTTGCCATATTTCTCTTTTCTTATGGTATTAGCAGAGATTGGAAAGGAAGAGAAACCAGCAAGTTGAGCTGAATGATCAGTTTTTTGTCGGTTATTATGGTAGATATTTGCTCTACCATTCGAGCTATGGTATATTGAGGATTTACTGCTGTGCAATATTTATCATACTTCTGCAAAATCTGCTGCACCCTATATACAAGTCCTTTAGCATGTTTTCTTTCTATCCATAGCACCTGAAACTTTGGTAAGCTTCTAGGTTTGTATCGGTTTTACCAAGCTGTACTTCTTTCATTTTTCAGGGTTATGCTTCTTACGATTACTCTTACAACTAGATTTTATGTCTGACTTCCATTCCCCTTCAGGTCTGGAGTAATATGTGTGCCTGCAGTGGAGTGGGCTGGGGTCTTGAGAGGGAAAGCGAGATGGCGTGGCATTAAGGGCGTGTTTGGTTGCAAGGAAGTGGGTGGAAGTAAGGAAATGGGAAGTATAATTGCTCACTTCCCTATCTATCCAAACACCGGAAAAGGAACTAAGAAAACTAATTTTCCTTTTCTCTTCTCTCTTTTACACAACTATTTTCTCACTTTCAGAGTGCTACAGTTAAGTTGTGGTCATATAAATCTCATTTGTAATAAGTTGTAGCACAAAACAGTTAATTTTTTGATCATGTAAATCTTACTTGCATTCTAATTACAGTCCATTTTTTATTTTTCTTAATTAATTTTTATTTTAATATTATTTTGCAGTCAACTTTGTGGTCAACTTTTCTACTTTCACTTTCACATTACCATTCAAACACCGGAAAAGACATAACATTTTATAAACCACACTTCCCAACAACATCCAAACACCGAAAACTTATTAACCAATTCCCAAGTTCCAAGGGAACTATTACTACTTCCTCACTTCCTTCCACCCGATTCCTTTTCTGGGTGTTCGAAAAGCTTGGCAAAAGATCAGGAGCTTTGGCAAGCTTGATGTTGTTTGCATACAAATGTTGGTTCAAACTTCAAGTTTGTTTAGTTACTCATGTCAGATAGTTTACAGATATTCTTTGTTCTATTTGGATTAAGTAATCTTAATAGCATGATGAAATTTAGATTGAAAATAATGCTTATTATTATCCTTTATATAGTTCAGGCTCTTACTTTACCAATCTCTGCAACCAATATCTGCCTAAAATTCTCTTAGTGTATTCACAAATTGGTGCGTTTGAATTTCCTCCAATAAATTTTTGCTTGTAGTCACATCTGGACATTTCAGCGGCTACATATCTACATTGTTGAGAAATCTACATGCAAACACCTACTTAAATTGCAATGTCAAAGTTTCGACAAATTTATATTCTTCATTGTACTTTTCATT
Source organism: Agave tequilana (assembly GCA_038442645.1). Lineage (NCBI taxonomy): Eukaryota > Viridiplantae > Streptophyta > Magnoliopsida > Asparagales > Asparagaceae > Agave > Agave tequilana. The sequence continues at coordinate 53,985 of JAVJIF010019184.1, forward strand.
GTAGATAACATATCTAGGATTACACATTAGCTGGAGCACCTGTTGGGTATTTTGTTCAATTACGCTGTTGGTTGGGCTATAGGGCTCTAAACTGAAGGCTTATGTTGCTTTCTTGTATAGGCATTTCACTTGTTGCATTTGAAGGCCTAGGCTACGAATACAACATGATTTATCCAAATATTAAGTATAATTTCTATCTTTACTGCTTTTGACTTATTTGTTTTGCCCTTCATAACATGCACTCAATTGTATTCTAAACGCATTACAGCCACATCATTTTATTTGCAATGCTGAAGAGTTCAGGTTCGCTGTATTTGGGATATGAAGCATAAATCAAAAAATTAAGAAATATAAACTAAAAATTCTATTACTAGTAAAACTACTGGATCTATGTTGAGTTGGCACCTTTTCTCCAATGATGGTAGATACGCCATGATCTTGATGCCTTGATTTTTGCATTAACTGGATTGTTGGTATTGCGTTTGAGGAACATACCCACCTGAACATGTAGCCTTTGTGATGTTCAGTGGATGCGCAATCTCCCGCACAGAATGCTGTATACCAGAGCGGGATCTCAACGTTCATCTGGTTTCCCTTGCTCAGGTATGACTACACTCAATATACCAAGACTACTCAAGTTTTCCTGGCCAGAATCCCAACATTCCCTTGGACTTGCCTAAGGTTTTCCTTTTGTATTACTGGATAATGTAATAAATATGATGAGTCATCTGAATGTTTGTTGTATATTTTCTCTTGCATGCAAATGGTGCCGATGACAGACTTATCTTCAGTTAGATATATTGTTTGTTTATTTAAAGAATGCCTTTATTTTAATAAGATGGATGATTTCTTAATTTCTAATACATCCATTCAATTATTTACATAAAAACATTTGGAAAGAAGCCAGTTTTAGTTTGTGCTAAAAAATTATCTGGTATTACAATGCTTCCAACATGTTTTTTATGCGATTTCCCTTTTGTTTGTTTTGATAGAGATATCGATTGATTCTGATTCTTTCTTTTTTTATTGATTTTTCCAATAGAGAGAAACAATAAAGCCATGTTATTTTAAACCAAAAGGTACCGATCTCCCAATTATGTCATTGAGCTAAGAATTCTAGTTCTGTCATTATACAAAATGCATTTAGATTTACTCTCGTTGTTATGGTGAGACACCTGCAATATTGAATAAGGTAACGTCAAGTGTATTAAGGGTGAGGATAAAGATTATTGGTGAGGGAAGTTGAAATCAAAGAAAGGTGGAGGTGACACAAGAACTAAGAAAGAAGAGAAGGGATAATTTCCCTCATTTGCTTATAATATGCTGTGGTGTTGGTTATGAGACTGGTGAAGGGATATTTCCCAACTAGAATAGTAGAAGGAAGCTTTAAAATATAAAGGATTTGGAATGAGCATAACGGGGGAAAAAAAAAGAATACATGGAATGGATCTTTAGCAGAATTGTTGGAAGAATTGAGCACATAATGTGGATTGATATTCTATTATCATTCATATTAAAAAGGATGGTCATAGAAGTAAAGCGGGAAGGTTAAAATGGAGAAGTTATTTTGAATTTTATGTGGTCTTATAATACCCATAAAATAAAGGGAAATTTCTTCAAGACGACTATATGACTACAAATGCTTTATAGTTAAATTGATTGGCGATCAAAACAATATGTCCAAAGAATGAATATAGTCCAAATGAATACGGGTGCAGTCATAAGAAGTTAGATGTAGCTCCCTGTTGAAGATAAAATGAAGGTTAACTGGTTGAGATGGACCGATAAGTGAGGTCAATATTATAGAGACCACCTTGGCATTAGCATTCATCATGCAGGGATCCAATCCATAAACCCAAGTCTCAAAGGTTCTCAAATAATATGAAATAATTTCTGTGGTTTGTTAGTTTCAGTAAGTTTTCCGAAGTTTTTAATGCAGATTTTGTGTTATTTCAATAGTTGATGCAGAGGTCCATCTTATCTATGCACATAATGACACAAAGTTTTTGGATGAAAGGTGTACATTTAATTTCATTGCAATATTTTGTCCTCTTGAATAGGCTACAGTCATCTCAAAGTGAATATTATGCCACTTTGAGCGTTTCACTGTACCATTTCATCTTCCAGTACTAGCTATTTTTGTCTCAACATGGTGCAAAGCGGATTGTTGATATTGGAAAAATGTTTGCTTATCAAATTATCTTTTTGTTTATTATACGATCAACACCTAAACATCAAGATATGTTTTTTGTCAGGTGCATATGATGCTCCTGGCATGCGACGCCTTCAAGAGTTTTTTTGGTTCGTAATCTCTGTTATTTGATCGAGGACATTTTTGGATGCTAAATACATATTTTGTTTCCCAAAATTATATCTTGTGAAGGGAAGGTAAAAAACATAGGTAGTATTTTTGAGACATGACCACCAATCATATACTCTTTGTTGATGTCAACACTTTCAAAATGTTTGTGATTTTTGATTGTGCAGTACTGTAACAGGCTTCGACTTTTACCAGTGTTCTTCAATGTTTCCTTTCAAGTGTACGCTGAAGATTATCCCCTCCATTACGAATGCAGAGAAGGTAGCGAAATCTGGTCTACGTTCTCTACAAGCGGACTCGTTGATGTTGATGCTGACGATTTGTTGAAGCAGCTGGTCAAGTACAGACCACAGAGTGCTCCAAGTAAAAGCTTTGTAGAGTATGTGCAAAGATGCTGCAAGAATCCATTATCTAGGAGTCAGAATTCTTGAATCATTTTGTTTCTCAAGTTCTTTCATGATTACTATTTGTGGTGGATATATGTAAGAAACTATGATGCCTTTGTTTCTTGTTCCTATGGCTATATGGTTCTCTTGTGGAGAGCAGAGAGTCACCGAGACTTAAACTGATATCTTTTCTTTGCTTTCAGCTTTTCCTGTGCCAAAAGCTAGGAAATGCTCTAACTCATCTTTTCTCAGCTGATAATGTCATGATCCACATGATTTCTTGTAGCAAATTGCAGAGGTCACCCTCTTGCAATGTGAAAAAATGTCACACTTGAAGAAAGAAGTGGAATGACTTTGATGCAATAAACGTGCAGAGAAGGGAAAGATTTGGTACCTTGCACAGCTTCTTCGACTGCTGACTTGTCTCACTTGCTTGTAAGCTCAGCTTGTGCATGGATTTCAAAGTCTGCTCATGTCTCTTTGAACGAAGAAGATGACCCGTGTTTTGTACTTTCGCTTAGTTTTTCTCTGCCGCTTAACAGTTTCATACCTCCCCCAAAGAACAATTTGGTTCATGCGTGTGAGCCACACACACATTACAAGAGAGTTAATTTTGGCATTGACACGTGGATAGATGTCGAGTTCAAGGAATAAAGCTTTAAACTCTTTGGATCTCTTATAATATTATAAGATGATCAATCTCATGTGTCAACGCGGGATTGACTCTCTTATAATATGTGTGTGTGGCTCACACGCATGACCGGACCCTCAAAGAACTGAAGAAGACAAGTTCTCTGAATAGAGTTTACATGAGATGGTCCTCGCCCGGCTCCAAAATAAAAGTTTTCTTAGAGTGCAGGCTGGGAACTGGGTCGATCCTATGCTCGATTGAGTTCAATCAGTCCAAGCTGGCTTCTGCAATTGGAGTTAAACAAGAAACTAGTTTCATTCTACCAATTCTTGCTTATCGGTTAAAAATGATCAAAGAGTTACCCAGAGATCAGGCAGAAAGCCCTCGAAAGTCACCCAACTATTTTTAACCCAGGAGTTACTTCTAAATTTCCACATAAATGAAGAAGTTATTCTCTCTCTTTCGTTCAATTAAATAATCAATACTCTTACCTCCTGTACTATTCAACCTCAAAAAGAATAACACTAGCTCTCCAACCCATCAGGCTAAGTTTTCATGAAGTCATATACTGAGTACGCATAAGAAAATCCCCATTTTTTCTATGATTTGCATTGCCAACAAGTCTTGAGCTCATAATCTTTCTGTAATAACTGACACGTATCTTATCAAATCTCTTCAATTTTTTCGCCCACCTGCGCTAATGTTATTATTACCTCTCATATGTTTACTAGTATACCACCTATTCCGGTGAGAAACTGACTGATCGATTAGAAAGAAGATGAGGGAGGAGAGAAAGAATAAGGAGGAAGAAATAGGAGGAGCTGACAGAGAAGGAAGGTGGAGAAGAAGAAGGAGCTGACTCTCTCGCGGATGAAGACTGACAGACAAACAAAATTTCTATATGAGTCATGAGAGAAAAATCTCCCTTTGATCGGTTTTTAATTAAAATCTATTTAATTATACATAATAAACATGATTCATGTAAACATTATGTGATCCAAGAAAATCTAAAATGACATTTGAAAGAGATAAATGAGCATGTTTAATTTCCATTACAATCCCCTCTCTCTTTCTCTCTCTCTCATCTTTATTCCTCTTTCTCATTATTATGCGAATGGCATCCTCATTAACCGCCGGTTTTTCAGTCTTTTTTCGTACGTTTACACGCAAAATTCGGCGAGAATCATCATCGTCGTCGTCATCCTGGGGATCCGAGTGGTCAAAAAGAACGCAGGCCAGGCCCCTGCGAATTCTTTAACAAATTCACTGAAATTATTCGAGAAAACTTCGATCGATGCCTTTCGTCATCATTACTCATCTTTTCCTCACCCCTCACACATCCAGCTAAAAATCAAGGAAGTTCGAAGACCTTTTCTCGTACTAACTTAAAAAATTCGGATTAGAATTCGTGTGAATCATTCGCACCATCGTCGTCGTCGTCCTCGTCAAAATTCTAAAGCGCGTGCCCATCTGCCTCCTCTCCGTTCTCTACTTTTTCTTTATTTGGCTCTCATTTTTATTCTTCTCATATTATTAACAATACATTCAATTGTGCCAATTGGGGAATAAGCATACCGCATATAATTTCTTTGATCCAGCCATATACGCTCTACTTGGTTTGGATTTTTTTTCCCTGCCCTCTTTATTTATTCTATTTTTTGGAAGTTTTAAGTAATTAATTATAAGACTAGGTGGCACTCAAGTAACAAATTCAACATCATACTTGCAGATTGTTTTCCTGAGTTTGCTCCCAGCGGTTCTCAGTTTGAACCTGACGTCAGGATATTTAACTAAGAATAAAAAGAGACTTAGAATTTAATTTAATCTATATTATTTTCTCAAGTCTAGTTACAGTTTAAATTAAATTTATATGATGATAGTTCAAATTATTACATTTTATTAATTGTGAGTTTGAATCTGTTCGTTCATGTATTATTATTAGAAGCTTATTATGCCAAAAAAATTATCATCATCTACTAACAAAAATATTCACTTTGAGCATCACAGCAAGAAATTTGGATGACGATGAAACAAAAGAAATTAGTCCATTTTCTCTACACAAAGAAGAAGAAGAAGAAAACAAAGAGCATCTCTGTTTGTCAGTATAAAAAAAAAAAAAAAAAAAAAAAAAATCAATTGCCTTTCATTTTTCTTGTATTTGTTTCCTTTTTTGTTATGGTCATTCAATCAAAATCTCTTCCCTTCTCTCTCTCTAACCATTTTACGAACAAAAAATTCCTGTAAAAATCCTTCAATTTGTTTTGTTTTGTTTTTTTTACCCCTCTCAAAATGGCATGATGTGAGTGGTCTTTGTATCATATCCAGCCAGCAGTTCACTCTGAATATCTTCAGCAGGTCTCCGGCCATCTGCCTCACCGCCGGCGAGCAATCTCTCTGCATCAGCACCAGGACTTTCGTCAGCCCTCCGCTCGCCTCCACCGCCTCCTGCGCCCTCCGGTCCCTCAACAGGTGGCACACGCTCCACAGCACCACCACCGCCGCCTCCGCCCCTTCCCTCCCCGCCTTCATCATCCTCGTCAGAACCGCCGAGATCGTCGCCTCCGCCTCCTCGCAGATCGCCTCTCTCCCCTCCCTGCACCCCGACGCTCCCCCCATCAGCTTCATCGCCTTCTCCGCCGCCGCGGGCGACACGTCCTCCGCCGACAGAATCCTCGTCAGCGCTGCCACGATTCCGGATCGGACCATTCGCGCCCTCGCCCGCCTGACTCCGGCGAGCGAAACCAAACAAGAGAGTCCGGCGTCAATGGCGTGCGATTTCGATTTCGATTCGTCGCGGGTGGCGACGAGCCTGATCAGCTCCGGGATCAGCTCTCTCTTATCGGCGATCAGAACCTTGGACTCCGCCGAAACGTTCGCCACGACGGCGTCGATGACCGCGGCGGCGTTCGCGCGCGATTCGACGCTTCTTCCCTCTTTCAACACGCGGACCAGAGACGACACCGATTCGTCGAGATTCCGATTGGCGGCGGAGGCGGTGACGACGATCTGCTTGTTTTCTTTGTCGATGCAGTCGGATACCAAAATCCGAGCGAGGACTCCGACGACTTCCTCGAGAATCTCGATTCGATTTCTGCTGCTGGTGGTGGCGGTGAGGAGGAGGGAGGCCAGGGTTTCGGCGCATCCGCCGGCATTGACGAGGTGATTCTTCTCGAACTCGTCGGCGTCCTTGTCGTCGAAGAAGGCGGCGAGCCTGCGGAGGGATGGGGCGGGGTCATCGCCGGCTGCGGCGGAGGAGCGGATCTCGGCGAGGAGGGAGCGGACAGGGTGGGGATTGGGGGCGGGGCCGGCGTGGGGCCAGAGGTTGATGAGGCGCTGGAGGGTGAGGTTGGGGACGAGGTCGGTGGAGGGGAGGGGCTGCATGGTGGCGGGACAGTGTTGTTGCCGGACTCGAGCCAGCGCTGGATGGAGGAGCGGTCGTAGGTGACGCCGGTGCAGAGGCTCACCGGCGACTTCATGACGTCGAGGGAGATTGGGCAGCGGAAGAAGCTGGGTACCTTCACCGAGAGGTTGTGGTCACCGCCGTCGCCATCTTGTTTTCTTCCCATTGTTGGTGATCGATCTGAACGACGATGATAAGATGAGAGAGAGAGTGTGGGGTTGGAGTATAAATTTAGAAATTTTGGCTTCTCAATCTCGATTGGGGTGAATGCATGAAGCCTGGAGCGAAGAAGAAGTTAATGAAGGGAAGGGAAGGATGACGTAGTCCCTTCTTTTGTATTGAGACATGAATAAAACATTATATTTAAAAATAAAAAGTTTTAAAATTTTTTTACTTTTTTATAATATTATAAAGAAATAATCTTATATGTTCTCGTGAGATTAACTCTCTTATAACACGTGTGAATGGACACATCATCGATAGAATTAAAAAATTTTTTAAAACCTTTTAAGATGATAATATAAGGGCCTGTTTGTTTCGTTGCAAAACGTCGCAAGTCGTAAGTCGTAAAATGAGAATGAAAAAAGTGAATTGTAGCAGAGAAAATATATTCTGTTTTACGGTGTTTGGTTGATAAAGTGAAGTGTAAATGGAAAAGTATATTGTGTTTTACAGTGTTGATTGATAAAGTGAAATTATAAATGGTAAAGTATATTGTGTTTTATGGTGATTGGTTGGTAAATGTAAAAGTGTAAGCGAAAAAGTTGACCACAAAATTAACTGTAGCAGTGATTTAAATATTATAAATATTTAAATTAAATCTACTATTGCAAATTAAATTGTATTAATAAATTTGAGATAAAAAATTAATAATCATAATATTTTATTTATAACAATAATATTAATAAAAATTAGTATTAAATAGTAAAATATTAACTAAATAAATAATATAAAATTTAAGAAAATCTAAATAACATTAATAAAATTTTAAGAATACTAATAAAATATAAATATTAAAAATACTTGAAAATATTATAACATAAATTTGATTATAATATTATTATAATATTATAGAAATATAAAATTAACAAAGTAAAATATAATTATAATTTAATAATAAATTATCATTATAGTATTATTATACTGAATTATTATTACAAAATTAACATAATAAAATATTAATATAATAATAAGATATATTATGATATTAATAAAGTAATTTTTTATATTAAAAAATAAATAATTAAATATATAGTAATTTTATATTAAAGTATAATATTGTTATATTAATAAAATATTAACTCTAAATAAAATAATAAAAAATGAATAAGTATTAACAAAATAATAAAGTATTAAATAAAAATATTAAATTAAAATAGTAAAATATAAATATTAAAACTATATTAAAAACAATAATAAAATTAAAGATTAAAATATAAAAATAATTAAATAATTAAATAAGAAATTGAATACTATTTAAAATATTAAATATTTAATAATCTTAAATATATATTGATTATCAAGTAACTGTTTTGAACTGTAAGTGTACTACAAGTGAGAGTTACATGACCACAAAATAACTGTAGCAACTTTAAGTGGGAAAATATGAGTGTAAAAGTGAGATTTACATGACCACAATTTAATTGTAGAAAGTGGGAAAAAAAGAGTTGCATTTTGCAACTTATTTTTCAGTGAAACAAACAACGGAAAATGGAAAAGAAGTTTTACACTTGCGTTTTGCGGCGAAACAAACACGCCCTAAAATTGGGGATGGTCTAGGGTCAATGGATTATTTTTTTTATTGATGTTATATATCGGGGACCACCACCATTACAATGCTCTGATGAAAGCACAGGAACCCTGCTTGGCCTACAAAAAGTCTTGCAAATATCCCCTCTTAAGTATTCAAGAAACATTGTATATATGCTAAATATATATTGAGAGGGTAAATTATGTAAAGAGGATGGGCCCAAGGGGCAAAATAGAAAGTAGTTCCTTAACTTTCCCTTGCATTTCTATTTCTTTTGTTTTTTAATGTGGAAATAGAGTGGAATATTCAGCCCGTATGCGTTGGAACAGGGTTCCCCTCTCCTCCATCCTCCTCACCACATTAATTAATTAATTAATTAAAACACTAAACAAATAATTAATGAATAATTAATGAATAATAACTTAGAATTCGCAGTGAGTCGAAAGTCTCTTGGTCAGAATGATGAGCCTCCTCTGTTTGTGACCGATGAGAGAGAGAGAGGAGAGAGTTCATAATTTATATGACTGCTGAGAGAGAGAAGTCATAATTCATGGGTTTCTTCTTGGATTCAAACAGGCAACGGCTGTGAAGGGGAAAGCTGTGTCGGAGACTGACTCCTCGGCCCTCACAAATGGCACTCAAAATGTCTTCTCCGTGCGCTCACTCGTGCATTAGGTATCTGATCTGACACGCCAAAGTCTGAATCCAATTAACCATTTACGCGTAATTACTAGTAAACTCCGTCAGTGCACCGTTCACTGCCTGTCCCAAGTCAGGATAAAGGAGGAGGGTGTGGTAGGCCTGTGACAGCCAACGTAAATTATTGTCACATACTATGAACAT
>JAVJIF010019186.1:0-91574 GCA_038442645.1 Agave tequilana
GTTAAAACAACAATGACTACTCAAGGTTAAATCATTTCCAACCCAAATTTATCATCATCAGAATTCTTTCAATCATCAACTCAACTTTTATAATTATCAACAAACTTTCCCATCAAGCTCCAAAACCTTCTAAGGTCCCCCTTCTGACAAGAATCAACTGATTTGGAGAAGATTTTAGCATCCTTCATGCAAAATATAGGACAATTCATGTCTAAGTTTAGAGGGTCAGATGAGTTAGTTAGCCATTTCCTAAGTGAGGCCCAAAGAGACTTTGGCTAGTCACCGTAACTAACCCTAGGAACTCTAGTCAAGCTCATATGACTGAAGAGGATCCAATGAATCAATATGATGTTCACACATTGAGGTCAGGAAAGAAAGTTGATAATCAAGTGTCAATGTCATCCAATCCCATTCAGCACAAACCACACGCAGCATCCATCTCATCTAGTTTCAATCATCCAAATCTGATAATCTGAAAAAGATAAGTCAGCCAGTCAGGTGCATGATTAGTTTCTAAAACTGCATATTTCATACCACATCTTCACATTATTTAATATGAAATTCTGCTAATAACACCTCTCTTGTATGTTTCTAGGTCTATGGTGTACAATGAAGAAGAAGACCCTAAATCACCATTTAATGGGTGATTAGGGGCCTATAATATAGCGAATGACCTTGGAGAGCTTTTTGTCAAAATCAGGGGCTGAAAATCAGAAATCAGGCGCTAATGCTGATAGGGGACAGTGGGACAAGCGCGCGACCCTGAAGCGCCGCGTGCAGCTCTGGAAGAGCTGCAGAAATGTGGCCTTTGTTGCGTTTGCGCGGTAATACGGGCGCAGCCGTTCCCGTACTTTGGCCAGGGTTTGCCCCCTTCCCTTGGTGCCTATAAATACCCCCTGGGGGTCTCCTTCAACGAAATATACAGAGTTTAGGGTAATTTTCATCTCTATTTTGTAGTTTAGGTAGTTTAGATTACTGTTCTTCTTCTTTCTCTTTTATATTTTCATTTCTTATAGATCTTGTAATAGGGAGAGAAAGTGGTACATATTGGGAAGCAAGAGTGCTTGTAATAGAAGGTGATAATTTATGAAAGGTGCTCTCTTACCTTATCTTTGTTTTCTTCTCTCTAACTCTTTTTACATATTTAGCTAATTTTTTCTCTCATGACAACTAACTACTAATAACTAACTAGTCTAACTTCTTACTTAATAATTCACATGAATCTTGCTCTTGCAAGAGCCATTAATGGCTCATGATGATGGATCTAACACTCTAACTTCCTAACTCTCTAACAAGCTAACATTACTTTACTTCATGCTTACTTTTAGTTTTGATGTTTAAGTGTAGTTGCACTTGTTTTGTTGAGTTTAGATGTAATGAGTTACATATGGGTTATTCTTTGAAACGCTCTTGAACTAAGGACTAGTGATGGCCAATGATACATATGAGGCAACTATTACTAAGAGGTTAGCATGTTGGCGGAGTATCAGTAGTTAATAGCTGTGAGTTTTCTTTCTTTTTCACTTTATTTAGAAATATCAAAAATCACAAATTCTTATCTTCTATGTTTCCTACTTCTTCATGTTTCACCATACTTCTCTTTTTTCATTCTTTGTTTTCCTTTCTTTCATTCTTTCAAACATTGAAGAACTTGTAACACACACGTAAATCAACCAGTAAAGCTTCTGTCGCCTCCCGTCCTTGTGGATTCGACTTATTTTAGCCTCTATACTATAACAGAAGTATCGAGGAAGCCAAAGCGCACACTTTTAACTTCTAAGTTCAAAACATATACTTTTGTGTGCAGTTTTCTCCCGATCAAATTTTGGCGTCGTTGCTAGGGATGGGAACGGTTTGATTTCACGTTTTTGTTAACTTTTTTTCTTTATTTTTTTGGTGTGTAGGTTAAAGTTTAGCATTGCAGAGGTCCACACTTGCTCTTGTATGGTTGAGAAAAATTCTTGTATATTCTTATATTCTGCAGCTAATTTTTGTTTATATACCTGTGCACTGTAATAATTTTAAGAACTAAATATGATAATTGGATGTTTTAAAATGGTTTAGACATAATCATCTAGGCACGTATTAATTTTCATTCCAATATACTGTATTTTGTTCTTGTGTTGTTGTGATCTTTACGGAGGTGCACATATTGCATTGTATACAGTTAGGACAAATACTTTAGTGATTTACTCACTTTTTTGTGTTCATTCTTATCTATATTGCACACTTGCACAAATTAAACTTAAGGGCAAACCCAATACAACATAAGGTGGGAAGTCATTACCCTCTCTTAGCCCAAAAATCACCTCCATACTCACATAACCCAGTCTAAATAAAATTTGCTAGACATTGGCCCCTAGGGACATCTTGGACTCATTAGGAGATTAACCTAAGGGGAAGTTGATAGAAGTTGACTCTTTTTAAATCGGTGTCTAAGGTTGGGGATTGAGAGGCGAAACCTCGAAGAACAGTGGTTTGGCATAATTAGGCCGTTGCTCTGGCACGGATACCTCCCACTGATCTTACCCTACCTGACCGATTAACTTGTGGTTCGCTTTCGATAATATACCCCCCGTGGACAGTCTAAGGAGTTGTCTAGGTCTAAGTCAACCCTAGCATAGGCTTGTTTTCTTTTTCTTTGTTTATTTGTTTGTTTTCTTTTTTGTAAATTGTGATATGGATTTCAATAACAATAATTTTTTCAATCCTAATATGAATCCATATTTCACCCCAATCTCATTTGACTCGGATAATTTTGACCCGACTATGTACAACATGAACCAACCTTATATGCCGAATTAGGATTATCCGACTCAAATGTGCCCCAGTCCCAATACTATGAACAAGACTGGAATAATCATCACCACTCTTCACCGAGTCAATGGGATATAACTCCCCCGAGTATTACGGTCAACCACCTTACTAACATCCAGCTTCATACTCCTTCCCCCGAACAACCATTAGAAGAACGAATTGACTGGGAAACGAGGATGGAAGCCTTAGAGGAACTCGAGCGACGAATTCAAAATCTAGAAAACTTAAAATCCCATCAAAATTTTCAAATCCAAGATCCTTACTCTACTTTTCAAGTTCAGAGCAAGAAAAGAGTACAAAATCCATGATTAAGTTCCAAAGCGATCCTTTTAATATGATAGAAGCTAGATTTAGTCGATTGGAAAACATGTGTAGGAATAAGGAAACTCTCCCTACCTAATCTTTGACTATTCCTAATACTTCTAATCATATTGATGAAAAACAAAAATCATGGAACCTTGAAGACTTTGACCAAGATTCAATTTCACCATAAATGCTTGAACTTGACCATATCAACCCATTGACAAATTGACAAGTTTTCATTTCAATAAAATTGAACATGAATATGAATGTGAATCCAACCCATATCTTTGCGATTCAATTCCAATTTTTGAATCTATATTGACTTCGGTATCCTTGCCCAAGTTAGACCCATTGCCCGAGCCAACATTGATTCTGTATCTATAGATTTTAAAATTGAACCACTTCTTTTGGATAGTCACATTTCATTGATGGGAACAAAATGTGAAATTAAATTCTGTGATTTGGACTCAACTCTTGAACCTAAACCGACTCTCGAACCCAAAATTGATTTTTCAAGTTAGCACTGGTTCCCGAACTTTTCATTTCAAAGCTGAAATTATCCATTCCATAAAACACATTCTATTGTTGGACCAAGGTATTGACCAGAATGACTCAGTGATGATATTCCAAGATTGGTCATATAAAGAGAATAATTTTCATGATAGGATCTTGCATGATCCTATTAAAATTGGGAATTATAAATATGTAAATAAAAAAGAGGTCAATAAAGGTGGATTCCGTAAGCCACCATGATATTTTGATTGGGTAGCAACGCTTGGCCCAGTCAGACTACCACTGGAGCTACCACCATGAGGTAATTTTTCTTCCCTTTCCATTTGTTTCATGTATATACACATTCACGATGCATTGAGAATAATGCATGAGATAAGTATGGGGGAGGGTTTACTAACATAGATAGTTTTATATTTTTCTTTCTTTTACACTTCTTCTCAGGAAATTTTTAAATTTTCTTTTATATAAAAACTCTCTTCTTTTTTTTTATACAAAACTTTTTGAAACAATATAAATAGTTTTGATCCATTTTTAAGAAAATTAAGATTATCTTAGGAATTAGGAAGACCTAAAATTATAAATTTTTAAACGAAGTCAAAATAATAGATCTTGTTTAAATTTTAGGATGAGAAAGTAAGATTGGAAAGATAATTTGATCTTGAATTTTTTGTCTTAGATTTATGCACTTCATACTTATACAATTTTTGGGATTGAAACAAAGACTGAATATGCCATAAAAAATATATATAAAAAAATAAAATGATGATAATAAAATCACTTATTGAAGTTGGTCAATTATGCCTTAGGAAGCATAATATTCATACCCAAATGGTGGATAAAAACAAAATAATCCTTTTAGTTTTGTGACCTTGTTTACTCGAGTCCTTAAGTCTGAGGGATGTTTTCTCATCGATGCCCTAAGATCATCTGGTTTGGGAGTTACTGGCTAAAGGCTCACAACCCAGGTAAATAAGAAAGCCTAAGAAAATTAAGGGAAGAAAAAAATATAAATATACCCAAATCAAGGCATGGAAGTTAGAGTCGATATCCCAACAATCTTCACTGTTCACAAAGTGTATATTTTCTAAGAGTTTTATGAAAGATCATAGAATCAATTCAATTTTAAATTCTTACATTTAATTTATAACAAGATTTTGTATTTCGACTTAGTTTAAGGAATAACAATTTCTGGTTAACCTCTAACCTTGGATCACTTATATTTTCACAAAATACTTCAATACTTTTCTCTATTCAAAATGCGTTTTCAAAATACTAATATTTGATTTCTTTCTTTATGCATTTTGTGGGTGTAATTCGCTGAAAACCCTCAGGAGACAAAATTCCTCCTCTATGGGAAACCTAGAGGTTTAACGGCTTGTTGCACATGCTCAGTGCAATCGCGTCACCTGCGAAAATGGTGTAATAATTTTCTTAGTTTTTGTTTTTGCTCGGGACGAGTAAAAGATAAGTGTGGGGACATGATTAGTCTCTAAAACTGCGTATTTTATATCACATCTTCACATTTATTTAATATGAAATTTACTAATAACACCTCTCTTGCATGTTTCTAGATCCATGGTGTGCAATGAAGAAGAGACCTTAAATCACCATTTAATGGGTGATTAAAGGCCTATAATATAATCATTGACCTTGGAGAGCTGTTTTGTCAAAACCAAGGGCTGAAAATCAGAAACCAGGAGCTGCGCCGACAGGGGACAGACGCGACAGCGCGCGGCCCGAAGCGCCGCGTGCGGGGCTTTGGAAGAGCCACGAAAACGCGGCTTTTCCCACGTTTTCGTGGCAGTACGGGCGCGACCACGCTCGTACTTTGAGCCAGGGTTTGTCCCTTGGCCCCCCTTTCTCTTGGTGCCTATAATACCCCCTGGGGGTTTCCTTCAGCGAAATATATAGAGTTTAGGGTAGTTTTCATCTCCATTTTGTAGTTTAGGATAGTTTAGGTTAGTGTTCTTCTTCTTCCTCCTTTGTATTTTCTATTTCTTGTAGATCTTGTAATAGGGAGAGAGATGATACATATTGGGAAGTAAGAGTGCTTGTAATAGAAGGTGATAATCTATGAAAGGTGCTCTCTTGCTTATCTTTGTTTTCTTCTCTCTAACTCTTTTTACATGTTTAGCTAATCTTTTCTCTCATGGCAACTAACCACTAACTAGTCTAACTTCTTACTTGATAATCTACATGAATCTAATAGCCTCTACTTGACCTTGCTCTTGCAAGAGCCATTGATGGCTCATGATGATGGATCTAACACTCTAACTTTCTAACTTTCTAATAAGCTAACATTACTTTACTCCATGCTTACTTCTAATTTTGATGGTTTAAGTGTAGCATGCACTTGTTTTGTTGAGTTAGGATGTGATGAGTTACATATGGGTCATGCTTTGAAACGCTCTTGAACCAAGGACTAGTGATGGCCAATGATACATAAGAGGCAACTATCACTAAGAGATTAGCATGTTGCTGGAGTCATTATTAGTTAGTATCCGTGAGTTTTCTTTCTTTTTCACTTTATTTTAGAAATATTAATAATCACAAATATCTTATCTTTTATATTTCTCACTTCTTCGTGTTTCACCATACTTCTCTTTTTCATTCTTTGTTTTCCTATCTTTCATTCTTTCAAACATTAAAAAACTTTTAATACATACGTGAATCAATCGGTAAAGCTTCTATCGTCTCCCGTCCTTGTGGATTCAACTCGTTTTAGCCTCTATGTTATAACAAAAGTATCGAGGAAGCCAAAGCAGACACATTTTAACTTCTAATCTCAAAAATATACTTTTTGTGCACGGTTTTCCCCCGATCAGTGCACAAGCTATAGTACGATTTCCAAATAGGCTGAAGAACAAACAGCATAATGCATACATGGATAAGATAATTGAGATCTTGAATAAAGTGAAGATAATGTTGGCCCAAAGGCCCATCACTCTAGTTTTGATGATGATTAACTCATGTAGTTATAGTACAATGATCTTGCATTTAATTAGTCTCAGATTTGTGATCAAGATCTTAGTAGGTGTTTAACTTCAACAAAGGATTTAAAGTCAAGTTTTGGAGCTAGCACGTGTTGATTCAAGAGCTTATGCATTAAGACCACATCAAGTACTCAAGAGGAGCCTAGCTCTTTGGATCTTGTTTTGGACCAAGTCAAGCAGGAGAAGAAGACTTCAAATGAAGACCTTCAAGAAAAGACATGTGTCTAGGTTTGTTTTTAGTAAGATTTTGTGTTTAGATAAAATGTAAAGGATAGATTAGTTGATGGATTGCTCAAGTACCATATACACTCACACACAAAATTTATATGCATTTTCATAAAGAATTTTCATTTTGAAAAAATACCGTTTGGTTTTTAAGTTAAGTATACATATGGTTTATCAAAACTTTATTTAGAGCTTATGTCAAAAACATCGATATTTCCTCATATATGTGTAGTGGATCATATCCATACACACTAAGCCTTAAAAGTGTTTAAAATATCTTGTTTTTGTATTTAGAGAAGTTTTGAAAAAATCAATTTGGAAAAATACAGTTTTTATTTTAAGCTAAAATTTTCATAACACAAAATAGTTCAAAATGTTTGTAACATGGTTTGATTTTTACTCAAACACGTTTGTATATCAAAGTATATTACTGAACTTATTTTGTAGATTTTTAGAGAATTTATGAGATTTTATCAAAGGTCAAAAGTCAAGCTTTTAAATCCCAAAAATGTGCTGACCAGCCTTCTGCCGGTCGACCGGGCGGTCGACCGATCCAGAAGTCGGTCGACCGCTCTGGTCGACTGATGTGCACAGGTTGGGCCGGTCGACCGCACGGTCGACCGCTAGAGAGTTGCTGCTCTCTGAAAATGGTCCGGTCGATCGGGCAGTCGACCGCTAGGCCATTACCCAGTTGGCGGTCAACCGGCCGGTCGACCGACCATCCCAACGGTCGAAAAATCGACCGTTGGGGGTCGACCGAGCAGTCGACCGTCAGCAGTCTGGACTGCTGAGTTGGCTTCCAACGGACAGATTTTTGAAGCCTATATATTGGGGTTCCCTTGGACTGTTTTAGACAAGATTTTAAGTGAGTTTTTGAGATAGTTTTTACTACAGTTCTAAGTGTTTATCTCCATTTGTTTTAGAGCTAAACACTTCCATTCAAAAGGAGAGTTTTATCAAGAGGTTTTCAAAAGTGATTCTTTGAGTTTTTCACCACCACATCAATCCTTGTTTTTTCTCAGACATACTTGAGCTTTCCATTGCTATATCATTCCTATAGGAGAGTTGTTTTAGGTGATCAAAGTGTTTAGATTACCAAGAGTTCATTCTTGTATTTGAGAAGGTGGACTTGCAGGTTCGCAGTGTTTCGGGTTCTAGTGAGAGCTCAGTGTAGAGGTGCGGCCTCAGCAAGCTAGTGTGCTTACGTGTGTTGTTCTTGCGGGAACAGAGAAGGACTAGAGAGTCTAAAGGAGTTCTAGTGTGAACTTACTTGTAGGTGTTACGGCACCGAGTGATCCGGTGGGATTAATTTTAGTGAAAATCCTTCATAGTGTTGAAAGGGGACGTAGAGCAAGGTGCTTGAACCTCGAAACAAATCTCTCGTATTTGCGATTGCTCTCTCTACCTCTTTCTTGTGTTTATATCTTGCGTGCTCTTATTGTTCATATTCATTACTTGCTTGACATACTTGTGCTTAAATTGTTATATGCTTGGGGATTGTTTGCTCACACTTGTATTCAACCAAGAGAGTCAAAGCGGCACCTCAACTCTTATCTAGAGGAATCTTGAGGAGTTAGTCCAAAGCCCTTCACGAGGAATCCGGCTATACTCTTAGGTTATACTTGGTGTGTTGTGCTTAATAATTTTTGGTTTGCATTAATAGTTTTAATTCCACATTAATTCACCATTAGATTAGCTAGTCACCTATTCACCCCCTCTAGGTGATTTCAATTGGTATCAGAGCCAAGTGCTCCTGATTTGGGTCTAACACCTTGAGTTAAAGATCCTCAATTATAGCTAATCACAATATTTGTATACACATATAGATTTCATGTCACCTCCCACCTTTGACATTCTTAACATCTAAGCTTGGAAGGTTAAGATGTCTTTGTACCTCAAAGCCCTAGATATTCATGTCTTTTTTGCCACAATTAAAGATGCATATTGTTTAAATGGCAAGCATCTAGAGGCTAATGCAAAGGCCATCCATGCTTTGAAGTCAACCCTAAATAATGAATATTTATCTAGGGTTTCTAATCTTAATTCGGCTTTTATAGTATAGAACACTATAGTCTTTCTTGGCGAACAAGAGCAATACTATGCGGGGAGTGACTCGGATGTTGGAAGTGAGGCTTCCAACATATGCTATATGGTCCAAGGGGATAACCTCCTTGAGGTAAACTCTGAATCTGAGCTTGATGAGGATGTTGACATACCTTATGAAGAGCTTGCTTCATTTTGTCAACAACTTCTAGAAAAATATGAATTGCTTAAAAAGAAAATAAGAATTTGAAAAAAAATTTGATTCTATTTTAGAAGAAAAAGATTCTTTTCAAAATAAATTTGAAAATATTTCAAAAGAAAATGAATGTTTGAAAAATGAAAATATTTCCTTGTTTTCTAAACTAAATGATATTTGTGAAGGAAATAATGCTTTTAAAAACAAAATCTCTTTGGTGGAAAAAGAAAAAGAAATCGCTTTGCAAGAAACACCTTTTTGAAAGAAAATTTGTTTCAAAAGAAAAAGAAAATGTTTCTAAAAAGAAAAAGGGTGTTGATTCTCATTCTCACCATGCTTCTCATGCCACAATTAATAAAATGAGATTCAAGTTTTAAAAAATAGAATAAATTGTTTGAGCTCAACTTTAAGCAATTATGCATTTAATCATTCTATATTAAAAACCTTTTTCAAAGGAAACAAGCTCCACATGTACATGCACATCACCTACAACATGTATATGCAAATTTTGCACGACATGATCACACTCATTCTCATGTGCATAATAGAGTGTACAAGTGTACACATTGCGGCCGCAAATGCCATTTTGCAAGATTTTGTTATGATAGAATAAATTCTTTAAATTTTGCTAATAAAAATGTTTGGGTTCCGAACAATGCTAACCCCCGTGGACCCCAAAGAAAATGGGTACCAAAATTCTTACCTTTTGTATTTAATGTAGGTGTGGGCTCTCACATGACGTGAGAGGTTTGGTGCCTTGGTGGTGGATGCATGGGCCAGATGGACACACAAATTGATGCACCGCTATCAAGGAGGTTTAGTGGGAACACCACCATGTTTTGGAGACCTAGAGTGTAATTCTTATGGTTGGTAACTATCTCTAAACTCCTTTTGTTTACATACCTTGATATATATATTTTTAGCATGTTTTAGTTTTTGATAAAATAATTATGTTTTATGCTTCATGTGTAAATACTTGTCTAGGGGTAGTTTTTTTCAAAACTTGTGTATATACTTGTACAAGTAGTGAGCAATATTTGATTCATATATGTTTGCACTTAATTGCTCATTTGTACTCATTACATGTACATGTATAACCTAGTTTTGATGATTCCCTCATTTATACTTGTTTTGCATATCTTTGTGCATATTTTTACTTCATGTATATGTAATCTTTGTTCAAAACTAATAATATACATGTATACCCTTGAGTCACTTGTCTTCATGAAATTACTTTTTGGACTCATTTGTGTTTAGAATATGTACATATATTGTTAGTTTTGGATAAAACATACATATACCTTGAAGTTAGTTTTAATGAAAATTAAATTTTCATAATTTTCATATTTTTTTGATAAAATGATAATTCATATTTATCTTGAGCCTCATTGATTATTTTCATGAAAATGCTATTTACATAATTATTGTACACTCACACTTCATTTGTTTATTCATGACTTTGTTTCATAAACACTTTTATGAGCTTTATCGATTTTGAGTGTCAACTCTTGTGTATTTGGTATGCTTCATGAGATACATCTGTGTTGTTTTCGTGTTTGAAGGATCTTTAACTAGTTTTTTTAAGAATTACTTTAACTAATTATTTATTCTTCATTTGGTAGTGTTTTCACAATAAAAATATTTTCAAACTCTTATTTTTGAAAATCCCTACCAACCTCTTTAAGGGCGGATGGATGGGCGACCATGCCTTATATGCTCAAATTAAATATCTTTTATCATGTGCATGAAAATGGTGGATCTTTATGAGTTATACACTTGATTCTCATCATATTTTCAATTGGTATCACAATTGATATTTTTTTGTATGCTCATATTTTGTTTTTTTATATATATGCTTCACATTTCAAGTAATATCAATTTCTATTGGTATTTTTATTTTCATACATATATATGATTTGATTGTGCTTGATTTACAATATTATTATATGCTTAAAGCACAAATTATGTTTATGCTAAGCTTGACTTAAATCTTAATTGCAATTGGTATCTCAATGGTACTTTAATATGCTTATGCATTATTTTCAATTGGTATGTTTATTGATATCAAAATTTACTATATACTTTAATTGGTATCAATATGTTTCAATTGGGTTTCGATTTCAATTGGTATCAAAAATGTTTTACCATTTATTTCAATTGGTATCAAAATATAAAATATTTTCTTTCATTGGTGTCAAATTTACAAATGTTTCAATTTCAATTAGTATCACAAATTTCCTATTTCATATGGTATCAAAATCTTGTGATATCTCAAAATTTGTTTTGTTGACTTAAGAAAATTTGATTTAAGTAATTATAAAAATTTGTGGTAAAAATGTTTTGATATGTATTGCTTATATGCAAGGGGAGCTTAACATCTCTTCTATATATAGATTCATGTTGAGTGTATCTTGTATTGAGGAGCTTGACATCTCCTCTTTATATGATACACGTGTGTAGGAGGAGCTTCACATCTCCACTTATGCATTGCATATTATGTTTTATGTGAGTTAGGGCTTTGTCATCCCTTCTTCATGTAATGCATGTATGCAGGGGAGCTAACTTCACGTCTCTCTCTTCATGAATGTATATCGCATATATATCCATATTGTTGATTTGTTTTTCACCCCTTTATTATGATTGACAAAAAGGAGAAAAAGATTTTGAGTTTATATATGCATATTTGAGTTTTTGCATATTTTTAGTTTATGCGTCTTATGTTTTACAAAATGAGAAAATGATTTTGAAAGTTTAAATAAAAAGAAAATAATTTTGAGAGTTTAAACAAAAAGGGGGAGAAGGTTTTTGAGAAAAGGATTTTGATTTTTGCATGTTTATCTCCTTATTGATGCATATATATTTGTTTAGTTTTATGCATTTCATTGCTATATATATTTGTTTATTGCTATGCATGAGTTAAGGGGGAGCTTCTATGTAGCTTAACTTTAATCCATGCATATATAACTCCATGAGTTTTGTCATCATCAAAAAGAGGGAGATTGTTGGCCCCCATCACTCTAGGTTTGATGATGATTAACTCATATAGTTATAGTACTAATGATCATGTGTTTAATTAGTCTCAGATTTGTGATCAAGATCTTAGCAGGTGTTTAGCTTCAACAAAGGATTTAAAGTCAAGTTTTAGAGTTAGAACGTGTTGATTCAAAAGCTTATGGATCAAAACCACATCAAATACTCAACAGGAGTTTAGCTCTTTGGATCTTGTTTTGGACCAAGTCAAGAAGGAGCAGAAGACTTCAAATGAAGACCTTCAAGAGAAGACTTGTGTCTAGGTTTGTTTTTAGTAAGATTTTGTGTTTAGATAAAATGTAAAGGATAGATTAGTTGCTGGATTGCTCTAAGTACCATATACACTCACACACAAAATTTGTATGTGTTTTCATGAAAGAATTTTCATTTTGGAAAAATACCGGTTTCGTTTTTAAGCTTTAAAGTATACATATGGTTTATCAAAACTTTATTTAGAGCTTAATGTCAAAAACATAAATATTTCCTCATATATATGTAGTGGATCATATCTATACACACTAAGCCTTAAAAGTGTTTAAAATATCTTGTTTTTGTATTTGGAGAAGTTTTGAAAAAATCAATTTAGAAAAATACGGTTTTTGTTTTAAGCCAAAATTTTCATAACACAAAAATAGTTCAAAATGTTTGTAACATGGTTTGATTTTTACTCAAACATGTTTGTATATCAAAGTATATTACTGAACTTATTTTTTTAGATTTTTAGAGAATTTATGGGATTTTTTCAAAGGTAAGAAGTCAAGTTTTTAAATCCCAAAAATGTGCTTACTAGCCTTCTGCCGGTCAACCGCTCCGGTCGATCGATGTTCACAGGCGTGCACAGGTTGGGCCGGTCGACCGCACGGTCGATCGCCAAAGAGCTGCTGCTCTCTGGAAATGGCCCGGTCGATCGGGCGGTCGACCGCTTGGCCATTTCACAGTTGGTGGTCGACCGGCCTTCCCAACGGTCGTAAAATCGACCGTTAGCGGTCAACCGGGCGGTCGACCGTCAGCAGTCCGGATTACTGAGTTGGCTCCAACAGGCAGATTTTTGGAGCCTATATATTGGCGTTCCCTTGTACTGTTTTAGACAAGATTTTAAGTAGGTTTTTGAGATAGTTTTTCCTACACTTTCAAGTGTTTATCTCCATTTGTTTTAGAGCCAAATACTTCCATTCAAAAGGAGAGTTTTATCAAGAGGTTTTCAAAAGTGATTCTTTGAGTTTTTCACCACCACATCATTCTCACACATACTTGAGCTTCCCATTGCTATATCATTTCTATAGAAGAGTTGTTGTGAGAGTTGTTTTAGGTGATCAAAGTGTTTAGATCACCATAGTTCATTCTTTGTATTTGAGGAGGCGGACTTGCGGGCTCACGGTGTTTCGAGTTCTAGTGAGAGCTCAGTGTAGAGGTGCGGCCTCGGCAAGCTAGTGTGCTTGCGTGTGTTTTTCTGCTGGAATAAGAGAAGGACTAGAGAGTCCAAAGGAGTTCTAGTGTGAATTTGCTACAGGTGTTGCGACACCGAGTGATCCGGTGGGATCGTTTTTAGTGAAAATCCTTCATAGTGTTGAAGGCGGGGACGTAGAGCAAGGGTGCTCGAACCTCGAAACAAATCTCCCGTGTTTGTGATTGCTCTCTCTATCTCTCTCTTGTGTTTTTATCTTGCATGTTCTTATTATTCATATTCATTACTTGCTTGATAAACTTGTGCTTAAATTGTAATATGCTTGGGGATTTTTTGCTTACACTTGTATGCAACCAAGAGAGCCAAAGCGACACCTCAACTCTTATCTAGAGGAATCTTGAGGAGTTAGTCCAGCCCTTCACGGGGAATCCGGCTACACTCTTAGGTTATACTTGGTATGTTGTGCTTAATAGTTTTTGGTTTGCATTAATAGTTTTAATTTCGCATTAATTCACCATTAGATTAGCTAGTCACCTATTCACCCCCTCTAGATGATTTCAGATAAATGTGCCACTTCTTAATGCTATCCAATAAGTCCCATCATATGCAAAATTTCTTAAGGATATGTGCACCAAGAAGAGAAAGACTAATGAACCCAAGAAGGTCTTTTTAGCTACTAATATTAGTGAGCTACTTTCGGGTCCGATCCCTGTCAAGCATAAGGATTTGAGTTATCCTACCATTGCATGCACTATCGGACAAGAAGAAATTAGTCAGACACTTCTTGATATGAGAGCAAGCATTAACTTGCCCCTTCTTACTTTATCAATAACTCGGGTTGGGCGAGCTTAGTCTAAACCGAGTCACCATCTAATTGGCTGATCGGTCAGAGAAAGTTCCCAAGGAGGAAATTAATGATGTTCTTATCCAGATCGAAGAGTTTATCTACCCTGTTGATTTCATAGTTCTTGAGACACAACCTGTATTTAATCCTAGGTCTCAAACTCCTGTTATCCTAGGGCATCCATTCCCTTCTACTGCTAACGTAATTATCAACTGTAGGAACGAATCCATGAGGTTAACCTTTGCAGACATGACTAGAGAAGTTAATGTCTTCAACCCAGGAAACAACTCTGTGATATAGAAGATCAGATATTCGAAGTTAACCTCATTAAGAATTTGACTAGAGAACATAAAGAAGAGTTGGAACTAGAAACTGATTATGACTTTGAGGTAGAGTCCAAAGACTTCAACCTCGATCAGATTGTCGAATCTGCTGTGAATTGGGCATCAAACTCTATTTCACCAAATGTGGAGCCAATAAACTTGACTTCTCCTTCCAATAAGCCATCCCAGTCCTTAGAGTTAAAAGCTTTACCTACACATCTCAAGTACATCTATCTAGGCGAATAAGAGACTTTGCCTATTATAATCGCTTCTCATCTGACTGACGGGCAAGAAGAGAACCTCATGTGTAACACCCCATTTCTGCAATACGTACTTAGTTATGTATTCAGATTTTTTGATTGTATTTTTCAGTTTACTTTTTGTATTTGTTTTTGTTTTATGATTACTTATGAGATTGTTTTGCATTGGATCCGAATTCGTGACTCAGAGTCAGCTCTAGTTTGAACCAGGGACCTAATCCTAGTATATTGCTCGATTTGATCTTTTCGGTAGTCAAATTTGATCGATTTTATTTTCAAACATTATTTTCTGATATGTTAGATTTTTTATGATTTTTTGAAAATTTTCAAGATTATTCTACAAAATCTTCAAAACTAGCATCGACCAATGCCGCCGATCGATCTTGAATTATAAATTTACAAACGGAGTTGAATTTCTAAAATTTATTTTCACATTATTTTTAGAATCATATTTTCTACCTTAATGCATTTTTTGAGTTTTCTGAATTTATTGAAGTTCGACAGGTTTTGGTGTCGACCGATATCGTAGGCAGATTATAGAATTTTTATTTTCAAAACCAGATTAAATTTCTAAAAGTTAATTTCATCATGTGCCATAAAATAATATTTATTATTTTTATGAAAT
This sequence comes from Agave tequilana, assembly GCA_038442645.1. Lineage (NCBI taxonomy): Eukaryota > Viridiplantae > Streptophyta > Magnoliopsida > Asparagales > Asparagaceae > Agave > Agave tequilana. The sequence continues at coordinate 15,578 of JAVJIF010019186.1, forward strand.
TTTAGAGAGCTTTCCGAGTTACTATATTTTTCTGATGTTTTCGGTATTTTTTCCTGATTCGGGGTATCTATCCGGATATTTTCTTCTTTTCTTTCTTTCTTTTTCCTTTCAGTCTCCTTCACATCTTTTCTTCCCTTTTCTTTTTTTATTTATCTTTTCCCCTTATTCTCCTCCACATAAAACTAACCCCCAAAATATCTTCCCCCTTTTCTTTTCCTTTCCTTCTTCTTCCTTCTTTCGTTTTCTTCCTTCTTCCTTGACCAACGATAGCCCCCCAACTTTTTCTCCCACTCTTTCAAAATTCTCTCCCGCTCACCCACTTCACTCTCAATCTCTCTCAATCCTCACTTCCTCTCTCATTTCCTCTCTCTTACTTCCCAATTTCATCCCACATTATCTCTCTCAACCGGCGGCCACCACCACTCGAGCCATCTCCATCGAGCCTGGCTGGTGAGCCCCACTCCGGCCTCCCCTCTCTCCCAACAACTCTTTCTCCTCCAACAACACCACCACCTCCTCCTTCTTCAACTTTCTTCACCACTAACCTCCACCTTCACCATTTTCTTCCTCCTTCATCAAATCCACCGCATCCACCACCTCCTTCATCTCTTCTTCATCATCTCCACCACCTTCTCCTCCTTCTACTCTACCACCTAACACCATTCCCATCATCCACCACCACCACCACCACCAATACCACCATCTTGACCAATAAAACTACCACCACCACTCTTCACCACCTCCCTTCACCTTCCCTCCTCCTTTACCGACCTGCACGTTGCTCTTGGCTGGTCGACGTGCCACCGGTGGCTGGCCAGGCCTAGTCGTGAGCTAGGCAGGTCACGACCCTCAGGCCGTGGCTGCTGCTTGTGCTGTTCTCTCCCTCTTTTGTTTCTCACTCCTACTAATCTCTCTAATCTCTCTCTCTTCTCTCTCCTATCTCTTATTCTCTTTCTCTTTCTAAAAATATTATACATATATTTTAAAATATATGTCAGCTCTTGTACATGTATTCTTGGATTTCTAAGATTTACGACAATTTTTCAAAGCTTTATGGCGAGTGTCCTCGCCTTGTTTTGGGGTTCCACTTCATCGAGTCGACTGTATTTTATATTGTATCTAAATTGTAATTGTATTCATGTATCTGTATGTGGCCAAGTGTCCTAGACTGTATATGCATATTGCTAAGATGAATGCTTGGATTAGAATGCTTGAATTAATGTAGTTAAATTCCTGTATATGTACCATGCATGTGATGTTGCTCACTATTGCCTTATTACGCGCGTGTGATTGGCACTAACACTTCTACAGGTACTATACCCAGTCTTCGGGCTGCGTTCAGCCTCTAGGCTTTCTATACCTAATCTTCGGTTTACATTTAGCCTTCGGGCTTTACACTTAGCCTTCGGGCTTCACCACTCCACGTAGCTTAGATATTATCATGTTTATATGCATGTTCGTGTGGTACTAACCTCTCGTGTAGATACCCTTGTACTAACTCTGAGTTTCTACCCATTCTCAGGATGGCTACCCAATTAGTTTTTAGGCCTTGCACCCATATGGGTTTCATGGTAGCTACTAAGAATGCGCCTAAACTCCGAACGTACTTTAACCCTCGGGCTCTCACCTACTTTCTCGAAAGAGGAGTGCGCTTAGACTATCAGGTATCTCATGCTCCGCCAGGTAGGAATGCTTAGCGTTCAGCGCTTTACCACTAGATTCGTCTAGGCGGAACTTTGCTGGATTTTAGACTCGCCTTTTAAGCCGAGTCATTCCAGTAGCTCCGTCAAGCGCTCTAGTGACTAAACACTGTTTGCTATCCACGCCTCTATGACTGCTTATGTTTCACTTGATTGTGCTTGTTGTTACACTATCACTTGACATGTTTTCTCTTGATGTGCCAACACTTGTCACACTATCACCTAACATCTACATGATATTACCTGACACCTATCTGTATCACTTGACATCTGATATCTTACCACCTGACCCCTGACATGTTACTACTTGTCACCTGCCCCTGTTATGATATTACTTATCACCTGCCACATGTCAAGTTAACACTTGACCTGTGGTTATCACATTTATGGGAATCTTGTACCTGTTATCCTGTATTATATACAATGAACTATATCTATAGTACTCATGTACTTTTATACTCCTGAATTCCTGAACTTGTCCTGCTCTTGCTATTCCCGTAAATTGATAATTACATGATAAATTATAATAAGTCAACTTGCACGGGGATGGGGAAAACAAATGAATATCGGTAATTTCGTGTTTATGGTGGTCATAGGACTGAAGACTCTTGTTGGGGTGTCTTAACTCCTTGTATGAAGACTCGTGTTGGGTGTCTTAGTTCCACTAGGCCGTGTCTCAGGCTGTGACATGACCTACTATAAATATGATCCATCAATTATTGACACTCGAAAAAGATAGAACTTTCGCATTCATCTTCAACCGGTCTGAATGACGTTTAACTTATCAACATCTATAAAAGATAAGTCGAAGACAAGCTAATGACCAGAGAGAAGGGAGCAACATGGACTTTACTAATCCAGTAAAGCAGATAGTAAGTCAAAGTTACCTTTGAAGAGACATAAGATGGCCTAAGATGCTAAGTTAGCTCAACATTTAGCATCGCACGAGCCCTAGGGGATAGCCTCGCCTGAGAGGTGAAGTTTGTGTAACTTCACCTTGAAGCTCTCCATAGCTCCATATAGAGCTAACTACCAGCTTCGCCTAAAGTTAAGTCTAGCCCCGCCAGAGGCTGATTCAGGAGATTTGCGCTAGAAGCTTTACCCCTAATTTCGCTGGAAGAAAAAAAGGGTTCAGCACCGCTATGAGCCGAGTCTTAGCTTCGCACAAAACCTTGAAGGTAACTTCGCCCGAGGCTATGAGCTAAGTCTTACCTTCGCAGGAGACTATGAAGATAACTTCACTGAAGCTCTAAGCTAAGGCTTAACTTCACATGACTTAGCTCCGCGGCGAGCCATACCAGGTCATCAATTGACCGTTTCACACGAGGGATTAATGAGTGAACCCTACTAATTTAGTGGGATTTATGCCACTTTAAGTGGGCGGTTACACCCGCCCACTTCGTCCCGCATTAAGTGGAGATAATTAAGCCATAATGACAAAGAGGGCATTCACACGAACCCTCTAACTTCGCCAGAAGCTCGCAAAGAGCTTCGTGGCAAGGTCATTTGCGAGCCTCGCTCGAAACTAAAGACTGATTTAGCTTTACTGAATTCAAGGGGCGGTTACACCCCACATTTGCTGTAAATGGGTCTCTTGCTGAGCCAAGGACACACACACGGACTGACAGAGAGGAGATTGGCTACAAATTTTCAGAGAAATTCTTAGCAAAAAGAGTTCTTCAGTTTACTGCTTTCAAATCTTGAATTTCCAGAACCAAATTAAAAGGAAAATCCTATCAGGGGCAGTATGATTGTCAGATTGATTGCATCATCAAAGGGATAAAGTGATCACGCCCTGATCAGATTCCTACCATCACATTTTCCCAGAAATATCAGCGGAGATCTACTTGTAATTTCTAGTTAATTACTTGTAATTTCACTTCTCGACTCTTTTGTAAGTTTCCCCATGAATAGCAATTTTTGATGGAAAAGAAGATGGCGACTCCGCTGGGTAGATCCATCTTCTGGCGCAACAAGGAGACAGTGTCGTAATGCAATGGTCAGAATCTCGAGCCTGTCATTTTTGAAAACTTGGTCATTCATTTCGACCAAGGAAAATTGTAAGAATTGCTTTCTGAAGGTAGTCCAGTGCTCCACGCTCGGAAGCACAGGAAGATCTCGGTGGCCAAGGCTTCAGAGCAGAAGCTAACCTTAGCCGGGAGAGCAACTAGAAAAGCCTCGTCCCAACTCCTCTTAGCCTCCTCCACTGAGGCTAAAAGTGCCTTACGCAAGGCTAGCCAGGTTTCCTGCGAACCTAAGACTTTGCTTCCCAAGCAGATGTGGAGGTTGAAGAAGAAGGCTCCGTGTCAACCTTCAGGCGAAGTTCCACCAAGCGAAGTTCCACCTCAACTGCCCCTATCACGCGAAGACAAAGGCAAGCTGCCTATCCAGTTTGGCAGCTTCACCGAGGCTATTAGCCACGAGGCTATATTGGTAACTCTGTCTTCGCCTAATCAAGGTGCAGTGACTCCTTGCGCTAATCTCTTTCTCATGAGCGAAGTTACTGATGGCGTGGCTAAGACAGCGCTAGTACCTCAGGGTACGAACAAAATTTTCACCCGCAAGGCTAGAACTGAAGCACTCAGCAGTGCTAGCCACCTTCGCTACAAGGCTGAGAATAAAGCATCACAGCATGCTTCACTCTCAAAATCTTCCAGCGCTAAGTCCACTATTCAGAGCAAAGTTAACGGATCATCCCTAGGTGCTGATAGTAGTGCTTATGCAGCTTCAGCGCCCAAGAGTGCTACCTGAGTTCTCAACCGCGAAGATAGAACTAACGCACTATGTAGTGCTAATCGCCTCTGCAGTAATGCAAAGGATGAAGCATAGTCCCGAGCTTCACTTTCAAAGCCCTCGGTGCTAAGTCCGCTCCTGCAAGAAGAGCTATAAGCAAAAAGGCGATTTTAAAATCACCTGAAAAGACTAGTACACGCTCCATCCGGATCTCCGCACTGGATCGCTTAAACTCGGCTAACCTCGACCTGAGAGAGTTCTTAACAAACAAGCGAAAGTTACAACTGCTCCAAACTTCTCCCTCTTGTTGTGAACAAGTGGGATGTCAGTTGGTGATGGTCCATTTAGTCCATTGCTGATTAGGACCAATCTCCGCCACCTTTCCAAACTGACAGTCAGTTTTTAATCGACTATCAGTGTAAGCTCCTACGAAGTATCACAAAAGGAGCAAATCACGAAATCTACCAGATCTGCCCTCTGCATTCGTCAATATGATAGGAAGGGGACGTAAACTGCATAGGGGCAGACGAGCGCTGCGTGGTGCTAACTGCCCTTCATTTAGTTCTCCAGATCCTAATTATAGCCCTGGCTTAGGCCAAGTCTTGGTAGAAAAAGAAGGTGTGTTCCAAAACACCAGATCTTGGGTGGCAATACCCTATAATTATGAGCAGCCATCCTTTTCGACAGGAATAACACACCAGAACCATGAAAAAGTTATTCTAATGGTCTGATGATGAGGGAAAATATAGTAGGTATGCCTCTTCAGCAACGGTCAGCTCGGTACGGACAGATAGAGTGTCGGTGCATATGGCTGATAACAGTAATGATGACCTCTGTCGATGGTTGAAAGTTCATGAGCAAACCTCCAAGGCCTAACAAGAAGCCTTGAACAACATTCAACAGATGCTCGCTCAGCTCCTCACCAACCAAAATAACAATGATACCAAGAGTAATCATAATGATGAAGAACATAGTGACGATCAGCAACCTAAAGACTGAGAAGTCAAAGGAAAGTTCTTCGATCGATGCTGAAGTTATTAAAGGCATTCAAGCTCAGATCACATCCCTAGATCAGAGGGATGAACTGAAGAAGGCAGGCATAACTCGCCCTTACCCACTTGAATAGGATTCAGTACCATATCCGTCAAAATTTAAGCCACCTACTTTACATACGTATGATGGTAAGAGCTCGCCAAACCAGCACATCTATTACTTTTGGTCTCAGACCAATAACGTTATAGATAACGATGCTATCATGGCCAGGCTATTCATTGGTACCTTGAACGGGGTAGCATTTGACTGGTTTTTGAAGCTTTCCTCTAGGCTCTGTCAATTCCTGGATCGACTTAGAAACTTGATTTCTTTCTTGTTTTTTCGAGGACGACACCGAGGTAACCATGGACAAACTCCTCTCCACCGTGCAGAAGAAAGGCGAATCTGTCTGTAACTACATTGAGCGGTTCAGAAACTTATCTTTGATGTGCCCAGCAGGGATGCCATTGCCCATGCTCTTGCAGACATGTAGGCATAATTTTCTAGATTAAGTAGAGATTCATATGGGAGCTGTCAAATCCCAACCTAGAAAGAATTAGTTGAGTAAGCTGAAATAGCTGAAAAATCAGCTAAAAAGTTTGAACCATCTACCCCTAAAGGCAAATGGGGTATGAAGAATAAAGGGTGTAGCGATATGGCACAGTCTTCCCAAGCTAAAGGGAAAGAGACTAGTCCGTCGAATTGTCAGGGGATGTTCATCCGAAGACCAAGAAGAGCGGCGTCAACAATCAGGAGTTTAAGTTTTCTCCCAAAAAGTACTCCTTCAATGATGAGCAGGTGGTTATAATATTCCATTTACTCCACAAGAGAAATAAATTGAAGCTGCCAGAGGCTCGACGCCTTAACAAAGTGGGACGCACAAACGATCCTAATTATTGCCTTTTTTCATAGGATGGTTCATCATCCTACTAACAAGTGCTTTGCCCTCAAGGATAAAATTCAGGCTTTGGTCAACGCCGGAGTTCTAACTCTAAAGTCAGAACAAAAGAAAGTCACTGCAAACATGGTGACCCTTGAGTTTGGCAAGACCCCAAAAGTCACAATTCCTGATGGGTCTTTTCGATCCCTTAAGCACGCATGGAGATAAATGATCCTTTAGCTAAATATCAGGAGATTAAGGGTCTCAATCTCTTCATATTAAAAACAGGGGAGATCATGTGGATACACCCAGACCTTTCCCAAGATAAACAATGGGATTTGAAGAAGGCCAAGTCGAAGGGCAAACCTGTAATATTATCTCTATCCTACTAGATGACTGCAATGTGACGACAGCCTCTTAGTGATTCTGAAAGTGAGAGGCATGTTTGCATAGCGTAAGCTGATGTACCTCAGCTGACGGGTACTCGATCCGGAAATTCATACTTGAAACAGTATGAAAGAATTACTGACGAGACACAACAACAAACGACGTCAGTATAAGTACCCATGCCAGCTCCAGTCCTGACCTCGGGAAAGAGAAGCAGAAAGAAGTCTGATTTGACCATGTCCTGAAAAAACCTTCAGGCCTGGGACCTAACATCCCTTTATGCTTTGACATATTGGCCCAGCTGGCTAATATCCCCGCTCATATTACCATACACGAGCTGCTTCGCCTCTCGAAAGAGACAAGAGAGCCACTTAGGGATGCACTGGGTAATTCAGAATCATTTCTGATACATATACCAAAGACCCCTAGCGACGACACTTAACTCTTAACTCTCGTGTTCTAAATGTCATCATGTACAGTTGAAAGTACCTGCTATTAACTTCACAGCTGAGAATATGCTCCTCAAGGATAACAAACACGATCGACCTTTGTACTATACCGCATACATTGGTTTGACGTGCATTGAAAGAGTACAGGTCGATCCAGGGTCTGCACTCAGCATTATCCCCAAAAGGCTCCACTACTTTCTAGGCATATCGCTGTATCGGTTATCTGCAACTACTACTATGATATACAGTTTTAATGCAGGGAGTAGCCACCCACTCGAAAAATTCAATTCCGTTGCCGAATCGGGAACCTGAAATCAGAAGTGACATGTTACATCATTGATGCTGACACTTCATATAACTTGTTGTTAGGACGACCTTGGATTCACGCTAACTGGATTATTCCCTCTACTCTGCACCAATGCTTTATATAAGTGGAGGATGATACAATGGTACAAATGGTATTCACTGAGAACAACCGTTCAAAGGGTGAAAAACTACTTTACTGATATTGTTCTATATTAGGAAATCGGTAAAACATTGAAAGAATCATTTCCTGACAACGACGACAGTGACAATGAGGCAGATTCAGAGTCTGAAGGAGACACGCCAACTACTTTGGTCAGTAAACCAATTGTAGCATGTTTCAATAATCCTCAATGTAATAATCCTTCTGAGGATGATGATAAATAGGTGATTAATGACAATATTTTCTTTGATTATCCTGTGAGTGTCGAAGTCTATCGCCAATAGCTCTCTACACATGCCCTTGCATAAACTAAGTATGCTAAGTACATCTGTGGAATGTGTGGAGGGGTCCGTCTTCGTGATCCCTCCATCCAAAAGGAGTCAATCACCAATAATATTTGGTAGAGCCCAACTACAAAGGTTTACGGTCACATATTTGAGTTCAGACTTAGAGCCCCCATAATTTTTTCATTATGCATGAGCAGCACAATATATAATGAGAAAAATGGGATACAGCCTGCAGCGTGGGGGTGACCTAAATTTCAGAGAAGGACGACGTGATTTTCTATGTAATTTCGTACCAAAAGGGAAACCAGCAAATTACTATGATAAAACACGCAGGAGGTTGGGATATGTTACACTTCCTCCTTCTACATCAATTCGATCTGAAGACAACAAACTGATCCCGTCATGCTCTGCCTCTTCCTCTGAGTGGGAGTCAGATGTTCGTGTGGGAACGATGTTCAAAAATTTCTCTATTAATATGACTTCAATTAGTCAATTGGAGCCTGCGGAAGCTATTGATGTTGAACCATGGGCCCAGTAACTGGATTCGGTGGAAAAAGTGATTCAAATAACGCGAACCACCTACTGAATTTAAGGTGATCCAGGTTAACTTGGATAGTCAAGATCACCCTAAACCCATCTTTATAAGTGGGAGCTTATCACTTAAGGAGAAAGAAGAATTGATAGTACTCGTAAGAAAGTATATCGATGTCTTTGCATGGAACTACAAAGATATGCCTGAACTTGATCTGCAAGTAGTCGTGCATTGTCTGAATATCAAGCCTGATGCCAGGCCAGTCAAGCAACAACAACGATGATTTCGCCCGAACATTATGGAAGCTATTGAAGCTGAAGTCCATAAACTCATCACATGTGGTTTCATAAGGAAGGAACAACATCCAGATTGGGTCACTAACATTGTTCCCGTTCTTAAGAAGAATGAAAATTTTGAATATGTATTGACTACCGCGATCTCAATACAGCCTGCCCTAAAGATGAATTTCCATTGCGCATCACTGATATCAGATTGACAATACCTGCGGACTCGAAAGAATGTCTTTCATGGACGACTTTTTAGGTATAATCAAATTAAGATGTACCCAGGAGATGAGAAGCATACTTCATTTCAGACACTGTTGGGGTATATTGCTATACTGTGATGCCCTTCGGATTAAAGAATGCGGGAGCAACTTATCAACATGTGATGAGTACAATTTTTTGCGACCACCTCTGAAACACGGTAGAATATTATGTCGACGACATTGCTATCAAAAATCGCGATAAGAATGATCATATCATGACTTGAGAACAATGTTCGATATAATGCGAGCTCATCAACTGAAAATGAATCTGACAAAATCCTTCTTGAGAGTTTCGAGTGGCAAGTTCTTAGGGTTCATTGTCACTTCAAAAGGAATCTATCTTGACCCGGATAAAGTCAAAGATATCCAAAACGCGCATCCACCTAAGAATCTCAAAGAACTTTGGGGCCTGCAAGGTAGACTGGCCTATATCAGAAGGTTCATCGCAAATCTCTCAGGCCGCCATCAACCGTTCACCTGGTTTATGAAAAAAGGTGTCTCTTTTGTATAGGATAAAACCTGTCAAAAAGCTTTCGAGGATATCAAGAGATACCTCACTAAACCTCTGGTCTTAGTGGCCTCACATTAGGAAAACCATTCCTGCTTTATGTGAAAGCTATGGACCATTCTCTTGGTACTTTGCTTGCTCAAAAGAACGACGACGGCCACAAACATGCCATTTATTATCTGAGCAGGACTCTGACAGAGGCTGAATCTCGCTATAATCCTATTGAGAAGGAATGCTTAGCCCTTGTCTTTGCTATTCAAAAGATACGACATTACTTGGTTGGCCAAATCATATATGTCATTTTCAGAGTGAATCTTTTGCGTCTCCTCATGACGAAACCGGGATCACTAAATTCAAGATTAGCTAAGTGGGCCCTCCTGTCTCAGTACAACATGCTCTTTGTCCCTCAGAAGGCAGTTAAAGGCCAGGCGCTTGCAGACTTCTTGGCTGCTTATTCGGTTCTGGAGAGCTTAAAACTTCATGAAGATATTCCAGATGAGATTTTTGATATCTATATAACTTCAGAGGATAAAATATGACAGATGTTCTTTGATGGATCTTCAAGAATAGGCCCTAAAGGTAAGATCATTGCTGATGTGGGGGTTGTATTTTTCTCACCACAAAACCATGTCCTTCCCAGGGTATTTTTATTGACGGAACCATGTTCCAATAATGTAGCAGAATATAACGCTCTACCATTGGCCTTCAGCTCGCCCATGAAATGGGGATACGCTACCTCAAAGCTTATGGTAATTCAAAACTAATTATTAATCAGGTTAAAGGAGAATATGAGGTCCGCCATAGAGATTTGGTACCTTATTATCATGCAGTCATCAAAATGGCTAATTTATTTGATGGTTTTTACATCAGTCATGTGTTCCGATCCCAAAATACTAAGGCTGATGCTCTGGTTGCACTAGCAGCAACATTAGCCTTACCAATCAACACAACATATCATCTTACAGTAGCTACTCGACACCTTGTTTGTCCTAAACATGGGTTCAAAACCAAGGAAGTCCATATCACTTCAACGGATTTTGAATCGAGAGATTGGCGATTTTCCTCATTGACTATGCTTTGCATGATATATTGCCAGATGACCCTAAAGAAGCGGCATCTATCAGACGAAGGTCTCTCCGTTTCTACTATGATCTAATAGTAAAGACGCTCTACCGTCACTCATATGATGGTATCCTCTTCTATTGCCTTTCTAATTCGGAGGCACAAGAAGTGCTTAAAGAGGCACACGATGGTATATGCAGAGTTCATCAACCAGGTCAGAAGCTCAAAGATCAATTGTATATGCTTGGATATTATTAGCCAACCATGATAGCCGATGCCATCAAATATGTACAAAAGCTATAAAGCCTGCCAAATCTATGCGGACTTTACACATCAACCCCAGAACTACTTCATCTGATTGTTGCTTCGTGGCCATTCGAAGCATAGGGAATCGATGTCATAGGGCCTATCAGCCCCTCATCAACAAAAAGTCATCGGTTTATTTCAGTAATAACCGATTACTTTTCAAAGAGGGCAGAGACCATACCACTCGTTGAAGTTAAAACTTCCAACGTGATTAATTTTATCGAACATTGTTATCCATCGATTTAGTGTCCCTAGGTGGATTATCCACGATAATGGTCCCCAATTTGTAAGCCAGGTATTCTATCGGTTTTGTGATAAGAACCAGATTTAGAATGTAGCATCAACCACTTATAACCCTGCTGCTAATGGCTTGGCAGAAGCCTTCAACAAGATAATTATCAAGCTACTCAAAAAATTCGTTTCAACAAATAAGCGAGACTAGAATGAGAAGCTTGGTGAATGCCTTTAGGCCTATCGAGCCACAGTCGGACCCCGACAGGCAATACGTCCTTTTTTGTGGTATACGGGTGCGAAGCGGTCATACCATTAGAAATCCAGATGCTGTTATTACGAGTCACCTGGATGACCAGAATGACAAAGGAGGACAATGATCGGTTACGTCTTCAAGAGCTCGAAGCCTTAGATAAGAAACGACTACAAGCTCAACAACATATTGAGTTATATCAAGCGTGAATCTTGAAGGCCTTCAATAAGAAGGTTAAGCAAAGGGTTTTCCAGAAAGGAGGTTTAGTTTTAGCTATCAGACGACCGATGATCATGATACACAAAACCTAAGGCAAATTTTAGACCAAATGGGAATGACCGTTCGTGATAGAAACAATCTATTCAAATGGAGCATTTCGCCTTATAACTTCAGATGGTAATATGCTCATGATGCCGATCAAAGCAGGTTCTTAAAGAAGTATTATCCTTGATAGAAACCTTCTTGTGATCAGATTAATGTTACACCTCTGATCAGGATCTTCAGATCCAAGATATTTAAAACGAGCGCTCCGTTCTTTCTCTAACGAGATCAGATTTCCATAAACTAGTATCGAGTCAAGCCGATCGAACACCAGTTGCATCAAAGAAGAACCAAGGTTATGAACTGGTTTTAGCCTTATCACTCTTCTCTAATTCATTGTTGACTAGTGTCAAGCCGATCGAACACCAATGACATTGAAAAAGAAACAACGTGTCAAATTGTTTTAGCCTTGTCACTCTTCTCTAATATATAAATATGTACCTATCTTCAACTTAGAAGAATCAGTCATATTTTGAAGTCAAGCATGCCTAAGCAACAGTTTCAGGCAGATGGCTTATTTAGCCTGACTATTCTATGTTTAATGATGGCATACCTCCCTGCTCCTGTTCGATCGATCGAAGCTTGACCCAACGACAAAAGGTCCGACCAAACAAATGAGTTTATCTGATGACTTGTTAAGCCAAACTCATTGAAAAAGATTCGTGATGCATTCTTTTGCAGAACCTTTCCACTGTTTTCACGTTCATATCAAGATGTGGTGACCGACCAAATGGTGACCGATCGAATGGAAAACACAAATAAGTTTATCTGATGACTTATCAAGCCAAACTTATTGAAGAAGGTTCGTGACGCATTCTCTTGCAGAGCCTTTCCACTGTTTCCACATTCATATCAAAACTATGGTGATCGATCAAATGAAAGATCAAAATAGTTTAGCTAATGACTTGTCAAGCTGAACTCATTGAAGAAGGTTCGTGACACATCCTTTTGCAGAATCTTTCCAATATGAAACAAGATAAGGATTAACAGAAAGTCTACATGGAACAATAATCTTCAGATCAGGATCTCGCGGAATTCAAGTCCACTCCTTTAATTCCCAACTCACCTACAGAGTAAAAACCCAGGGGAAGTATCAAGTTACTCAGAGTAACGAAATGATCCAACGCCTCTAATGGCTAAGGATAGAGAAAAATGTTGGCTCTTAAGCCCAACATAAGTCCTCAACAACTCATCATGCTGAGGGGAACATCATGGCTAACCCAATTCAAACGATAGTTGGTAAAGGCATATCAAATCTGTTGACATCTGAGGATTTACTAAAAATCTTGAGGTACCCGTTCCCATTTGATTTTTCTCCAAAATCACTTACCAATTCTCGTCCATGGAATAGTAGGACCACATAAGTAAATATTCATTTCCCTGGCGAAATGACAATATCATGTTAATATTAAACCTCTGATAGTAAGACTCTAACACACTCCCCGGCGGATAAAACCAGCTTCCCTATGAATCTAGTCAATATCCCCAGCAAATTAAAATCCACTTATCATTCTCTTCAATAGAATAACGGGTTCACTCAAAATTACTATTATGATCAAACACCTCTAACAGTAACTAAATTCTTGTCATATTAACAATATACCTCTGACAGGCTATTTTTGAAATCTTGTTCTGAATTCCCACGGAGTTCTTTGACATATAATTTTTCATGAGATTCATATTTCTTAACTCCCCAACGAGTCTCTAATAGACTCTCTTCAAAGTCTATTTTCCGAATCTCCAATGGACTTTCTTGGTTGTCACATTAACAAACTCTCTTGGTTGTCACATTAACAATATACCTCTGACAATTTACAACTTTCCCATATGGAAAGTTAGGATGACTATTTTTCTATAATCTCTAGGTAGTCTAGTTGCTAAATCCTTAACCAAGCCTTATAGTAGACCCGAAAGTGAGGAGGACACTTGGTCCGAACTCACCTTCAAGGAATTTGATGCTAATTCAAAGGCTCAAAATGCCCTACTTTTAGCTTTGAATGAGGATGATCTAACACCGGTTATCCATTGCAAATCCGCCTATGAGATTTGGCAACACTTATTGGTCACTCATGAGAAAACATCATAAGTCAAGAGAGCTAAAATAGATCTCTTGCGTTCCCAATATGAAAGTTTTAGAATGCTAGAAGATGAATCTATTGATGATATGATTACCAAGTTTACTAAGATTACTAATGCTCTTTCTTCTCTAGGTGATGAAATAAGCAACGACCAAAAGGTGCGTAGGGTGATTCGTGCTCTTCCTTCGTCATGGGAAATCAAAGCTACCACCTTAAAGGAGTTAAATGACAAAGATGAGATGGAGCTCATAAGTCTTATCGGAAACCTTAAGACTCATGAGATGGAGAAGAAGGCTAGAGAAGATGCGGTACCTCAAAAGAAAAAGTCAATAGCTTTCAAGTCTTCCTCCTCCAAATACGATGATGAAGAAGATGATGATGAGCTATCTCTCTTTGTAAGAAATGTAAAGAGTTACCGCAAGAATAAATTCAACTATAGAAGACGATGGGAAGGGAAGGAGGAGAAAAGGATCATATGCTACAACTATCGGAAACCCGGACACATCATGGCCGATTGTCCAGATTTCAAGAAAAAGATAACCTCCTCCTTGAAGGAAAAGAGGCCGGTTGAAAAGAAGGTATACAAAGCAACTTGGTATTTGGAAAGTGAATCCGAAGATGAAGTCGACACGGCAAACGTGTGTTTCATGGCAAACACACCTAAGGTAACCACTCAACCACTTGATGATGAAAGTGAAATAAGTAAAGACATGTTAGTACATGTTTTCGTTGAACTTTCAGAAAGTTTTGATGATAAAAAAGAAGAGTGTTCAAAATTGAAAAAGAAAATTGAAATGCTTAAAAATCAACTTGCTATTTCTTCAAAAGAAAAGGATGAACTATCTTCTAATCTTATTTTAATGCAAAAAGATTTTGATGAGTATAGAATTGCTTGTAAAGCTAAATATCCAAAAATTGATGAAAATGAATTATCCATGTTAAGAACTAAAATCAATGATTTTGGAAATGTTTTAAAAGAATGTGCTTTTAATACTAATAAATTAGAAGAAATATTTTCAAAGAAGCATATGCACACACCACATGATAAAAATGATAAAACAACTCATGCCAAAATTCACATGCTCATCATGCCAATACTTCACATGTCACTCATGTTAAAACTACTCATGCTCACAATTCACATGTTCGTAAGCCACATGCTCATTATGCTTTTAAATATGATAGAATTTATAAATGCTTATTGTGGCCGGAATGGCCATTTGGCTAAATTTTGCTATGATCATATAAATAAGACAAACAATCTTGTGTGGGTTCGAAACACTAACTCTCTTGGACCCAAGAAAATATGGATACCAAAATCAAGTCCTAAATTATTTGATGTAGGTACACACCAAGGCTCCAAGACGTAAGGAGCGGTGGTACCTTGATAGTGGTTGTTCAAGGCATATGACATGGGACATCAACAATTTCACAACCCTATCAAGGTACAATGAAGGTGGCACCATCACCTTCGGAGATGACTCCAAGGGCACCATCATCGGTATAGGTAACATTAAGATTGGTGCATCTCCTTTAATAGAAAATGTTGTTCTTGTTGATGGGCTTAAACATAACTTGCTTAGCATAAGTCAACTATGTGATCGTGGTCTCAAAGTTGTGTTTGATGAAACTTCTTGAAAAATTTATGATTGTAAAACTAATGATTGTATTCTTACCGGATTTCATGAAAATAATGTCTATATTATTGACATGCTTAATTTGGATTGTTCTACTAAATGTTTGAATGCTTTTGATGAGATTTCATGATTATGACATAGAAGATTAGGACATGCATCTTTTGATCACCTTGCTAGAATTAATTCTAAGGAATTAGTGAAGGGTATTCCTTGTTTGAAGTTTGAAAAAGACCACATTTGTGATGCGTGCCAACTAGGGAAACAAACCAAGTCTTCTTTCAAACCAATCAAGGATATCATGTCAACTAGGCCATCAGAATTGATTCACATGGATCTTTTTGGACCAACTAAAACTAAAAGCTTAAATGAAAATAGATATGTTTTTATTTTAGTCGATGATTTTTCTCGTTTCACTTGGGTTTTCTTTTTGGAACATAAAGATCAAACTTTTTCGCATTTTAAGATTTTTGAAAGAGGGTTGAAAAAGAAAAAGGATTTTCGATTTTACGGATAAGAAGTAATAGAGGTGGTGAGTTTGTTAATCAACTCTTCACGACTTATTATGATGAAAGGGAATTAAGCATGAAATGTCATGTCCTAGGACTCCACAGCAAAATGGAGTAGTTGAAAGGAAGAATAGAACTCTTCAAGACATGGCTAGGACTATGATAAGTGAATATGAGCTCCCTTAATATTTATGGGCCGAGGCCGTAAACACCGCATGCTACATATTAAACCGTATTTATTTATATAAAAATACTTTCAAAACCTCTTTTGAAATTTATCATTTAAGAAAGCTAAATGTTTCATACTTTAAAGTTTTTGGATGCAAGTGTTTTGTTTTGAATACTAAAGATAATTTGGGTAAATTTGATGCTAAGGCTTAAAGCAATCTTTGTTGGCTATTCTAATACTAGCAAAGCATATAGAGTATCCAATAAATCATCTCATACTATTGAAGAAACTATGCATATTAAATTTGAAGAAACTAATGCTATTGTTGAGAATGTTGTAGAGATTGACTCATTAGGTGAGAACATGGAGAAAATATTATTGAAGGACTCAACCATCCAAGAAGACTAGCAAGAACCCATTGGTGAAGTTCAAAAGGATGAAGTGGAACACTCTCAACCACTTCCTAAAGATTGGAGATACGCTACAAATCATCCCAAAGATCTCGTCATAGGTGATGTTCAAAGGGGTAACTATTCGTTCCAAACTCCATGAATTATGTGGTAATTTTACATTCATATCTCATTTTGAACCCAAAAACATCCTCGAAGCTGACAGTGACTCATATTGGTTGCTAGCTATGCAAGAAGAGCTCAATCAATTTGAGCGCAACTAAGTTTGACACCTTGTTTCTAGACCCCATGATAGGCCAATAATTGGTACTAAGTGGATTTTTAGGAACAAGATGGATGTGTCAGGAAATGTTATTAGGAATAAGGCTAGGTTAGTGGCCCAAGGTTACACTTAAGTTGAAGGAATCGACTTTGAGGAGACCTTTGCACCCATAGCACGACTTGAAGCCATACAGATCACACTAGCTTATGCATCTTTTAAAAATTTTAAACTTTTCAAATGGTTGTAAAAAGTGTATTTTTGAATGGTTTTATTGATGAGGAAGTTTATGTTGAACAACCTTCGGATTTTGTAGATCATGTTCATCCAAATTTTGTTTTCAAACTTGATAAAGCATTGTATGGTTTAAAACAAGCTCCAAGAGCTTGGTATGAAAGGCTTTCTAGTTTTCTTCTTTCAAATGATTTTGTTAAAGGCAAAGTAGACACCACATTATTTACTAAACATGTTGATAATGACATTCTTATAGTTCAAATATATGTTGACGATATAATCTTTGGTTCTACTAATGAGTTACTTTGCAAGGAGTTTGAACAATGCATGCAACGTGAATTTGAGATGTCATTAATGGGTGAATTGAACTATTTTCTTGGACTCCAAATCAAGCAAATGCGTGATGGGATATTCATATGTCAAGCCAAGTATTCCAAGGAACTCATTAAGAAATTTGGACTTGAAGACTCAAAAATTTGCAACACTTTCATAGCCACCACCACCAAGCTTGATAAGGATGACCAAGGTAAGTGTGTTGATATAAAATTATATAGAAGCATGATTGGTAGTTTGTTGTATTTAACGGCTAGTAGGCCGGATATTATGTTTAGTGTGTGTTTTTGTGCTAGATTCTAATCGTGTCCCAAAGAATCTCATTTAATTGTGGTAAAACGCATTATTCGTTATATTAAGGGCACTATTGGAATGGGTCTTTGGTATCCGAAAACCGGAGATCTCTCAATGATGAGTTTTTCGGATGCCGACTATGCGGGTTTTAGAGTGGATAGAAAGAGTACTAGTGGAACATGTCAATGTCTTGGTAATTGTCTTGTTTCATAGTCTTCCAAGAAATAAAATTCGGTAGCCCTCTCAACCGCCGAGGCGGAGTATGTTGCGGCAGGGGCTTGTTGTGCACAAGTCCTTTGGATGAAATATACTCTCCTTGATTATGATTTGCATTATGACCATATAAAAATATTTTGTGATAATACTAGTACTATTCATATGACTAAGAATGCAACTCAACATAGTAAGACCAAACACATTGAGATTCGATATCACTTCCTTAGAGATCATTTTGAGAAAGGTGAAATTGATATTGATTATGTTTCTTCCTATTTTCAACTTGCCGATATTTTCACTAAACTACTTGATTATACTAGATTTTCTTTTATATGTGGTGAACTTAATGTTTGTATTGTTGAATAAGAAAGTTTTCTTGCAAATTTGTCCCTTTTTGATGTATGACAAAAAGGGGGAGAAATATGTAGTTTATGTTTTGATTTATGCTTTGATTTTGTGGTATGGTTTTTTGTTTCATGACATGACTTGTTTGTGTATGTTTTTTTTTGTTTCAAAAATTCTCCCATAATAGATTGTTTTATACTTGTGTAATATAGCATAATTTGAGGGGGAGTTTTTTTACCTCTCTTTTATTATATCTTGTGTTATAGCCTATATATTTTGTCATCATCAAAAAGGGGGAGATTGTTGGCCCAAAAAGTTATACTCTCTATTTGTTTAAGTTTTGATGATAACAAAACACATAGAAGCTATTTAGTACTAATAAGTTGTTTAGAATGAATTTCATGTTTGTACTAGTCATGATGTCTTTTTGAAGTATTTTGCAAAGATAATGACACTTAAAGGCAAATGGCACAAGAGGACGTTTTTCATAGGAGAGAAGGCTCTAACTTGGTGTAACTCAGCTCAGGGACTTTCTTTTTCAGTTTTTATTATTTTTAGTTTGTTAAAGAATAGTGTGTAGTGTTGAAGCTCAATATTTCCCCACATACAAGTTTTTGCACACGATTTTTGAAAGATATTTCTCTTTTATATAAATAGTTTTATAAACATATCTTAATACTTATAAACTCTATTTAATATAGTGTACAAAATTTTGATCAAAGTTAATTTGAAAAACTTTAAAGATCTTCAAAACCAATTCTTCAAAAGAGAATGTTTTTGGGCTGTTGCGGTCGACCGGACGGTCGACCGGCCCTGTTTCAGGTCAGGACGGTCGACTGGGCGGTCGACCGGGTTTCTGAACGTTTGGGTGTGCATGTGTGCAGTTACCCGGTCGACCGGACCCCATATCGGTTGACCGAGCTTCGGCCGACTGAAAGCACCCATGTTTCTGTTTGTTATGGTCGACCGGGCGGTCGACCGTGGGCTGGCAACGGTTATAATTTTTGAAAAACTGGTCGACCGGCCGGTCGACCGTGAGCTTGATTTCAGCCCTAACGGCTAGTTTATTAAACACGTTTTAAAACGTGATTTTCTTCTCTAAATGAATTTGAGGGCTGGATTTGGGTCAAATCTTTCCTAATTTTTCATTATAACAGTTTACTCTTTAATCCCTACTTTTATCCTATAATTATGGATGATTAGGGTTGAGGTGATTACAACAATCCTTTGCAAAAGAAATCAAGTTTAAAGGCTTTCAAAAGAAGTTTTTGCTCTCAGTTTTTGTGCTCAAAATTCTCTCTTTTTACTGAAGTTTTTGGTTCAAAACTCTTTTTAATTACATTTTCTTTTTCACTTACAAAACTTGAGCTTCAATCCTACACATTATTCTCTAGGGTTTTTGTAAGGGAAAAAGTTTTTCAAAAGAGGGTTTGTGGTCTTTTGATCACCAAGATATTCTTGTATTTGTGGCTCCACTACCTCTGGACTAGAGGAGTGTGATTGAGGAGTTGGGTACTCCCTTGTGGTTGTAATTCTTTGTGAAAGTTATAGTGGTTGGAAATCCTTCTGGGTGAAGGCGGGGACGTAGAGCTGGGTGCTCGAACCTCGAAACAAATCTCAGTGTTTGCGATTGGTTTATTTGCTTTATTTACTTGCTTTATATTCATTGTTATATTGTCGATCAATACTCATACAACAAGATTGCATTGCGCACCTCAAACTCTTATCTAGAAGAATCACGATGAAGGAGTTCAAAGCCCTTCACAGGGTATTCAGCTTCTAGTCTTGTTTCGGGTGATCGTTACATCATAACATTTTAAATTTGTGCATTGATTAGCATTATCACCTATTCACCCCCCTCTAGGTGATTTCAAGTACTCATCTGAGGACTACCCCTACTCCAGCCCCTTGCTATTTAATGCTTCGTCCACATTCAGGATCCATCTTTTCAAGGAGTTATTCTGTGGTGGGGTCCTGGAGTGAACTCGGCGATGAAGTCTGCCAGGATTTACCCTTTGATTGTGGTCCTTGGCTCGAAGGTGACTCTGAGTAGTCTGATCTTTGTGACCCACTTTGTGATTCTGTCGTTGGCCTCAGGGTTCTTCGCAATGGTCCTCAGGGGCACTTTGTCAGCACAACGATGGGGAAGGATTGAAAGTAGTGCTTCAACTTCCTCGAAGTGATGAAGAGAATGAACACTAGCTTCTCAATTCTCGTATATCTCATATGGGCGTCGATCAGAGCCTTGCTGACATAGTAGACTGGCTATTGGATGTCCCCATCTTCCCGAACCAAAGCTGAGCTTACTGCAGTGTCAAAGACTACAAAGAAAAGAAACAGTGTTTCATCGGAAAGGGGCTTAGAGAGAAATGGGGGAGATGCCAAATAAGCCTTCGAACTTTGAAATGTTGCCTCACACTCATCGTTCCAACAAAAGTCAGTTCCATTCTTCTTGATGGCGAGGAAAAAGGGCTTGCACTTATCAGTTGATCCACTGAGGAAGCGGTTGCGGACAGCAAGGTGACTATTAAGGATGTGGACTTCCTTGACCGTGGTCGGGGATTTCATCTCCAGTATGGCAGATATCTGGTCGGGTTGGCCTTGATTCCTCGCTAAGTGGCAAGATACCTGAGGAATTTACCGGAAGCTACCCCAAATGTACACTTCTCAGGGTTGAGCTTCACATTGAACTTTCGGAGGAGAGCGAATGCTTCCTCCAAGTGCTTCAAGTGATCAGAGCGATCGAGACTCTTTACAAGCATGTTATCAATGTACACCTCCATTATACTCCCAATTAGCTCCTTAAAAACTTTATTGACCATTTGCTGGAAAGTGGCTCCAACATTTTTCAGACCGAAGGGCATGACTTTATAGTAGTAGATGGCACAGCTGGCGGTGAAGGCTGTTTTGTCATCTGTTGGATGCATCTTGATCTGGTTGTATCCCGAGTAAGCATCCATGAAGCTGAGGAGTTTGTGGCATGTTGTCACATCGATCATTTGATCTATGCTGGGCAGCAGGAAGCTGACTTTCGGGCAAGCCTTGTTTAAATCGGTGAAGTCGATGCAGACTCTCCACTTTCCATTCTTCTTCTTTACCAGAACTAGATTGGTGAGCCAGTCTGGGTGAAGTGTCTCTCGGATAAAGTCGGCCTTCCGAAGCTGGTCAAATTCATCGTTCAGGGCTTGGGGATGTTCTGCATTCATCTTCCGTGACTTCTGCTTCACTGGCTTAACCAAGGGGAGGATGGATAGCTTGTGGCAGATGATGGAGGGATCCGCCTTGGGCATATCTGTTGGGGACCAAGTGACATGTTTTGACCTCCTCACATTCTTCAGGATGATTAGGTAACTCCTTTCTTCCTCTTGAATTTAAATTTCGAGGACGAATTGTTTTTGTTAGGTGGGTAGATTGTAATACTCTTGTTATGCAATACCCAAAATAAAATAAAATAAATAAAAGAAACCTTAAATATATATATATATATATATATATATATATATATATATATATATATATATATATATATATATATAGTAATAATAAAAAAATGTATTTGTGTGCTTAAATTGTTTATGCCAAGTTTCAAACTCATTTTCCTTTTTACCAAATCCTAATATCTAAACTATAATGCCATATTGGCGCGTAGTTAGGTAGGTGATCTAATTTATTTATGCAAACCCAAAGTCAAATTTAAATTTCAAATTCCAACTGAAAGATCTCATGAGATTCTTATTATCTTTATCTTAACAACTTGATTTTTTCTGTTAAAACCTACGTGCTAAAAATCCTCACCTAAAGATCTTATCATATTATATTAACGTAATCCCTCTCCTCCTGCTTCTTAAGAAAAAAGAAGAAGAATGATAGAAAGAAAGAAACTCAGATTCAAATTTTTTCATCCTCCCTTCACCTCTCTTCTTGGAATCCATCGAGGCTGGGGAACGTACTTGAAGCGTGGAAACTGAGGAGCAGGTTACGGGAATCAATCCATGTAAGTAAATCAAAATTTTATGAATTTAAAATTTATTGAAGTATCATGATTAGATTCCTCTTTCCATAAATTTTCCATTAAGAATCTTACCTAAAGATATAAATAAGATAAATTTGTATGAATTAAAAATTTATTGAAAAATCCTGTTTAAATTCCTATTTTCATGAATTTAAAATCTCACGTACAGATCCATAAAATAATTGTACGAATTAAAATTCTATTAAAAATGAAATACCATGCTTAGATTTCTCCTTCTACGAATCATTTTCTTCATCAAAAAAACCTCACCTTTATCTAAATAAAATATATAAAAGCAATATATCATTACACTAATTAAATTATAGAAAATTTTTAAAAACATAAAAATTCTGAAATATTAAAAGAAAAGGAATTCGTTTGGATTAAAAATTTACATATTTAAAAATTTTCCTTCCATAAAATTTGGAACTCAGCCTAATGATCTAAACTAAATATGTAGGGTAATGAGCCCATATATTATTTAATGGAGAATTTTTAGAAACTTTTCAAAATTTATATATAATAAAAAAGGGGAGAGAAGAAAGTATTCAATAAAAAAAGAAAAAAAATAATTTGAGACTGCCCTCGGCCAGCCGAGGCAGCGGGGTCTGCACCCAACCCGGGTTTAACTCAACTTTGTGTTTTTTCATGCACCAACCTATAAGGAGTTCCAGGCAGAGTCAGAAAATTTTGTCAAAATCGGAAGCCAACAAGCGAACGATTTCTTAGCCGGTTTGCCTCTTGAACACTGGGCGAATGCTTATTCCTTGGTTAAAGATATGGTCATGTATCCTCCACAGTAACTTAGAGTTTCAATTCATGGATCCTTGAAGAACGACAACTTCCAATAACATTCATGTTAGAATCGATTCGAAGAGGATTAATGATGAAGTTTGTGGAGAATAAGGGAATGTCTAAGAGTTAGAACTCAATGTTAAGCCCAACATATGAGAAGAAGTTGGCTGCTAATATAAAATCTTCTAGAATAATGAAACTGATTAGATCAAGCGATGTCGTCTTGAGGTGCTGTCGTTGGACGAATATTTTTTTGACCTCTCACGACTTTCGTGTTCGTGCAATCTTTTGGCAAATTGAGGGTTTTCCTTTCTTATGCTGTCACTTCCGTTTGTAGTATTGGAGAATCTCTGTATAACTAGTGTCATCATTTTTTCTTAACTTCTACATTCCTGCTTTCTTACAATCAGTCTATATAGCCATATTCATGAGTATTGATGACAGTGAAGTTCCTGATAATCCAGCAATACTGTCGCCTAATGCTAAACGTCCCCCATGAAGATTAAAAAAAAAAAAATCTAAGTTCAAATAGGGGTTTGTCAGCAAAGAGGAAGATGAAGTGTAGTTAGTATAATTTGCATGAAAATCACAATAAATATACATGCACAATAAACATGGATTAGTTCCCATTGCAAGTTACTGTATAAAGAAATAATTTTTCTGTTGATGGTATTTTTAGTTTTTTATACTGAATTATACTGTTAGTTTAATTGTTTTTAATTTTAAGTCAATAATGCGACTAAGATTGCACTCATAAATATGTCTAGCAGATTAGTTTTTAACATACTGCGATTATGATCGCAATCTTTAAAAACAATAAAAACTATGTCAGTTCACTCATAACTGTGAATCAGGTCGCACTTCTAGTAGAAAGTGATAAGTTTTACATTTGTATACTCATAGTCGCAGTTCTTATAATTAATGAAAGTTTTTTAAAAATTTAAGCACCAGTGCGACCACGGTCGTAGTCCTTATAAAGACGCTAATTCTTGTATAGGCACTGGGTTTTATAAGATAGTTACACAGTGAGAGAAGAGATGGTTGCAATCTTCATAAGGACTGTGACCATGATGACTGTCACCACTGTCTCGAGGAATGCGACCATTGTTATAAGGACAAAATTCGCAGTCACAGTCAAAGTTGTAGTTCTTACAAAGTCGCAGTCGCAGTTGCGGAGCGCTTTTAGTTACGGTCGTGATCCCAGTTAAAAGTTTAGACGGGGGTATTTATATTTTTTTCATTTTGTGATTAAAACCTCACTGGACACGTGTCTGTAATGTAGCGCCCGCTAAGAAAAATGAGACCTAAGTGAAAAAAATTATAATTGAGGTTTTCGCTAATTAAGGTTTACTATAGGAGGCCCAGTCGAAATCCCTCTTTTATTATAATATAAATATATTTATAAATCAGGAGAGGAAAAAAATAAAAATCTCCTAATACTAAATTGCCACAGTGAATCTAGTTGTACCCATTATCAAATTAAAATCATGTCCAAATTATGTTAAATTTAACAAAATCTTCTACAATAATTATAATCATCTCGTCAAATACAAAAAGAGAAAAAAGAAAAAGAAAATTGCCAATTTTAAGATTGGCGGCAAATACTACTGCTCTATAAATTATCTCTAATAATTTGTAATTACAATTTCATCCCCTAAAAAAAACGCCCTCTCCCTCTCTCTCTCTGCGATTCTAGCCGGCGGCGGCGATGGCGGAGCAATCCGACGTCTGCAACTTCTTCCGAAAGCCTTCCAAGAACCGCGCCAACATCCGCAAGCGCAAGACCAACGCCCCCTCCTCCGGATCCGAATCCGATCCCGAACCCGACCCGGACCAGCCCAAACCCACCGCCAAGAAACCCTAGCCCCCGCCGCCGCCGCCGCCGCCAACAAGCTCCTCTTCACCTCCAAGCCTGCGGCCTCCTCCTTCAGATCCGAACCCGAACCCGAACCCGAACCCGGCCGCCTCTTCCACTTCGAGTCCTCCGGCGAGATCCAGACCCGCGACGACGCCCGCGCCACCGCCACCCTCGAGACCGAGACCGACTTCTCCCGCGATGCCCGCGCCATCCGCGAGCGGGTCCTGAAGCAGGCAGAAGAAGCCCTAAAGGGAAAATCCAAACCCGAATCCGATAAGCTCTACAAGGGGATTCACGGCTACACCGATTACAAGGCCGGGTTCCGCCGCGAGCATACGGTCGCTGGCGAGAAGGCTGGCGGGTCCCACGGGCCGCTACGGGCCTCGGCCCACATCAGGACCTCGGCGAGGTTCGATTACCAGCCGGATATCTGCAAGGATTATAAGGAGACGGGGTACTGTGGGTTTGGGGATGCCTGCAAGTTTATGCACGATCGAGGGGATTATAAGAGCGGGTGGCAGATGGAGAAGGAGTGGGAGGAGAAGGAGAAGGCGAGGAAACGTACGATGGCGATGGGGGGAGGTGATGATGGTGAGGGGGACGGTGGGGATGACGACGACGATGATGAGGATGATGAAAATACTTTGCCATTTGCGTGCTTTCTTTGCCGGCGGCCATTTGAGGATCCTGTGGTGACCAAGTGCAAGCATTACTTCTGCGAGCATTGCGTGTTGAGGGTACGATGCTTTTCTTTTAGCTTTGCAAACAATTTGATCTTATTATCATGTCATTTTGATACTTGGTTAGTGTTCATGGTTAGTGTCATTATAAAGATAAATAAGTGATTGTTGTAAAAAGCTTATGCCAGGGGAAAAACAGAATGAGATGTGTTTTAGAAAGTGCAGTATTTACAAGGTGTTTACTAGCTTTGTGCTTACTATCCATTGCTTTTTCTAGTGGAGGCAACATGCAACTGCATTTTTATAAGATAGTCTTGATTGAGCTAATACAGTCTTACAGAAAATTGGTCATACTAGTCGTGCACATAAAAATGACAATAATACCGAGGGTGGTATTGTTTGATGAATAGCATAGAAACATGGATGAAGAGTTTTTTGTGTTAGGTTTTTGTTATGCCTCCCTAGGTTTGGAGAGAGTAAAGGATCCATTTAATCAGATTGAATTCTCAGTGGTAGGTTTATATGATGACGATTTCTGTAGTTTGTTGACGATGATGAATCTGGGATTAGACATTCTCATCATGTTGATTTATATTTTTTGGTCATGTTTGATGGTGTGCAACTTCTTTACAGTTGTAAAGGGAACCTCTCAAGTCAAACTTGATAGAATAATCTCTCTAACATTAAAGTTTTTATCTTCAATCATCTTCCAAGCAACGAATGTAATCAAACTCATGGTGATGATGAGGAATTAGAAGAATATGAATCAATACATGGCAGTAAATCTTCCAAATATCCTAATCAAACTCTTGTGTCAATCACTTGTGAAATCAATCTTTTGATTCAAATGCATTTCAGATTGGCTATTATTGTAAAATCTTGACTTCGACTATTTATGAATTTTTCTTATTTGTTACTGCAAATTCCTACATACATTATCTTAGAGTGAATGTTCTATAGGCACCAATCTCAGTTTCTTGTCCTTTTAGAAGAATGCAAATGTTTTTATGAGATGAAAAGAAATTGGGATTAGTGTCTAAAGAATAATCAGTTTGAGATTTTGTATGTATGAATATGCAATAACCGTTAAGAGGAATCCATAAATGACCAGCGCTAAGTTTTCACAATAGTAGACAATTTGAGATGCACTTGAATCAGAGCATACATTTCACAGGTAGTCACAAGAATTTGATTAGCATATCTAGGAGATTTACTGTCAATAACGAAGAATGTATAGATGACTAAGGATAGTTTTTTTTTGGTAGTACACATCAGATATGAGGGCATGTAATCTCTTTGAGATGCATTTAGAACAAAACACTTCAATGGTAGTCAACACATTTGGAAGATTTAATAAAAAATGTAGATTCTTTTTACCATTCATCCTCATCACGTCTTTCAAGATGTTCATTGCTTGAGAGATGATAGGGATTGTGAAATCCAGTACTTGGGCGATGATTAGTGTGAGTCTGCTTGAGAGTTTTTTTTTTGTCTTTAAACTGTAAAAAAGTTACATGTTCTTCGAACAAGATTTTATTGAGTTCTTAAAGATTGAGTCAAATACCTATGAGCTAGAGATCGTGAGTAATATCGGCATCAGTCCCATGCTCCACGTGGAGGTTTGACATCATTCTATAAGCACCTGAGAACCCGGTAGCCACCCCAGATACCTTGACATCTACTGTTACATTAGTTGATACAGTGTGATCGAGATATGATG
This sequence comes from Agave tequilana, assembly GCA_038442645.1. Taxonomy (NCBI): domain Eukaryota; kingdom Viridiplantae; phylum Streptophyta; class Magnoliopsida; order Asparagales; family Asparagaceae; genus Agave; species Agave tequilana. Next base: position 42,818 of record JAVJIF010019186.1, read on the forward strand.
GACTTTTACTTCCATTATAACCATCATTACCAGTACTATTGGGGAGAAACATTAATAATGAGATCAAGGATATCATAGATGATGAGATTATTTTGATTTTTAATGGAGGACATAAAAGATTTTTGATTTGTTGGAGTGGATAACCTGATTGAAATTGTTCGTGACTGTAGGTTGATGAGTTAGAGCAACTTGAGCTTGATTTGCTTGAGGTGTATCACTTTCATTCATTAATGAGCGTTGATGGGAATCCGATTGTAAAAGTTTACGCAAAAGGCACCTAAAGTAGTTAGCTTTGATTTGATTATTTTGATTTGATTCAGTAGATGAACATCATTTAGTGTGTTTAAGTGCAATTTAGTTTTATTTCAATTGTCACTTGGGTTGAGTCATGTTTAGTGATGCTTAATTGGGTTTTTTGCTAGTTAATTATGTTAATGGTATTTTGTTTATTGTATTAAACTTCACTGTTTAATATATAAGTTTTTAAGTTTAATGAGGAGATTATTGCTGCTATGTTAAAAGTTTTAAGTTTTGAGTGAATGTAATGTTTCTAATGATAATGTTTTGGGTTTTTATCAAAAGTAAGATTTTGTGAGGTAATGATTTTTTTTTTTTTGGTGTAAGGCTAACATTGCGTGAGGCCATAACTCTAATCCGAATATCAATCTAATGCCATGAATTCCATCTATAGCTGCCACTGGGGCCAACAATTACTTTGTCCCTTTCGTTCTTCTGCTATTTTTTTTCCTGCTGCTTATATTACTATTGTCACATCCATGTCCTGTTATAGCTGCCTTTATCTTGCAATCTTGCTACTAAGCTGTAACTACTATATAAGCCTTCGAGACCCGAACCAATCTCCCACTCTAAGCAACCCCTGCAGGTAGACCCAGCATGACAGATCTAACTTATCTTACAACTAGAAAACCCTAAAAGAAAGATTCCTTTCTTGCTGTTTAGCTTTTGTCACAGTAGGTGTTCAGATTTGAAGGTAAAATCCATTAGAAGATCAGCTAAAAGGCATTTTGACGTTGATTTCTTATTTTGAGATGAACTAGTGTTTTGTCTTATGAGAGGATTCCTTTCTTGCTGTTTAGCTTTTGTCACAGTAGGTGTTCAGATTTGAAGGTAAAATCCATCAGAAGATCAACTAAAAGGCATTTTGACGTTGATTTCTTATTTTGAGATGAACTAGTGTTCAGTCTTATGAGAGGACAATAAACTGAGGTTCGTGTCTACATATCATCAACACATTCTTATGAGAGGCAAGCAACGTATATTAGTGTCTACAGATCAATCACTTTGAGATTTTGCGCACGGGATTATGGAGTTAATGAGTAGACATTAGATATCAGGGCATGGAGCCGCTTTGAGATGCATTTGAAATTGATAGAATTTAGTTTGCAGTCAACAGAAGATTTGCAGTAGCATTTTCCATGGCAGATTGACTAGACATTGTTGATTCTCTTTTTTATTCTTCATCTAGAGAATGTAACTTTACTGCTTGGGTGATTGGCTCGAGTTTGACATGGGAAGTTCCCTCCTTGAACTAAAAGAAGTCTGACATGACCTTATCGAGTTCTGAAGAGAATTAGGTCCAGTGCTTTAACCATTTGTGTTTGAGGTACTGACGGGCTAATTGAAGGTGTATGTGTATTTTTATTATTATTCTCTTTAATGAAGCATGTGACATACAGAGAATTAGAAAGAAAATCATATACATATCACCTTAATATTAGTTCATCCCATCTAGCCAAAGGGGTGGAGACTTAATAAGGAAAGAAGTAGTTGGGAAAAATGATCGGCTACTCCTATTCTCTAAGCAACTCACACAAACTATAGTTCATACGTGGAAGCAATAGGGTCTAAATCCAGTCGCAGAGAGATCCTCTGCAGCCTGCTGATATGGAGCGAAATTCACCTAGGAGCAACTTCTTACCCTAGCTCGTCACAACTGTCACTCCGGCAGACCTACATTTATTAAATTTGGGGCTAAAATTTTGTAGATATGCTCATCAAACCTGTTACTTTGCCTCATGTTCATTTTCCCTTCTCCTGTCCTAAATTTTACAGTTTTACTCTATAAACTTTCCTGGTCGGATCCCATATATCTAACCTTTATTTTGATCTACAGCATCACGCCAAAAACAAGAAATGCTTTGTATGCAATAAACCAACATTAGGCATCTTTAACACAGCTCATGAGATCCGCAAGAAGATGGCACAAGAAAAACAGTGACGGGTACGTATACTTAAATTTGTTTTTCTTTTCTATGTTTATCACTTGGATGCATTTATTACATTTGCTGCACTTGCAATGAGCTTTGAATCTCTTGATAATTTTGCGGGAAAGAGGTGACCTTCATAGGTTAAAAGTTGAAATTTTCAACTTTCATGTATATATAATAAGTTGTCATTAGATGAATGCCAACTAGTTTCATGAATGCTATAAGTTGGAGGAAAATGCATGTAAATATTGTACTATTGTTCAGCTACAGGGTGAACTTCTTATATTGATGGAAAGAATCCCCCTAAATTCAGGCTTTTTTCTCTCTTTTTCGAAAGGCTTATGCAAATGATGTGTAATGATTGAACTTCGAATGAAATGAAAGCAATTATGCTTAGTTCCAGAAATATTCTTCAATTGCCTCTTTCTGTCTCTTAAATAAATACCAGCATTATGAACTGAAAGGATGTAAGAAGCCTGATACTTATATATGATGATGCATTTTGTCGGTACTTGATTTATTCAAACAAATGGTTGACACGTTAGATGGCTTTCTGTACCGTCGAGTGCATAACATGCGTGGCTTAGGTGGTTGCTGGATTGCTGGATTTCTTTGACTTAGGACATGGAGATGTGCTATATTTTTTAAGCAGCTAGTATAAGTTTCTGTAGAACATGTCTTAATCTATGGAGCTATTTCCCTTGATTCAGGGAATAAAGGTTGTAATTAGTGGACAGGAACATACAATATTTTTCCATGTGAACGTAATTTGGTTTCATCTATGAAGCACAGATACTTCGACAGAGGAGACATGCTTAAGTATGCTGGATACTTATTTGGAAATGGACATCTAATAGTTGATGGATACATGTCGGATACTTTTTTTTGACATATTTTAAAATTTAAATCTGTCCTAAGTATATGTGAGTTCTTTTTTTTTTAAACTGAAATAGCCTTACAAATTCATGCTATATAGAACGAGCATTAACATACAGAGAAGTATTAGTTTATTATTCCCCTGCCTATGATGTATCCTTGTACCTGTATTACGTTCATATTTGTATCTTATATTCATATCAGTGCATTTTGTATTGTGTTTGTACACACACACACACACAAATATCTATATGTACATTATTTTTGTCATATCATGCCGTAACTATATCCTACTTTTTGGAAACTAGCCGTATTACCGCGTCCATACTGTGTTATAGCCATGTGCCATGTCCATCTCCGTGCTTCATAGGGTATCATTAATTACTTCTTATAAGGGGGTAGATAAATGGCCCCTATGCCATATCCTAGTTATTCTGGATCTTTTACATTACTATTATTAGACCCTAAACCCAGGTTGGGTTTGGCTGCCAACCTGAACCCGAGCTAAACTGGTTGGGTTGGATTTGGTTTTTAAAAGTATAGGTTAGACTTTGGCCAAAAAACCCAGTATGGGTTAAATTTGTATTGGCCTCAGGTTGATCCAAAACCAATCTGAGAACAATCCGAACCAACCAAGGAAGGAACTAGTTGACCTAAGGACTTTCAAGAGCTGGTACACAAGGGATTGAAACTTCCCCTATTACAAGTAAAAAAAAATTGGCTCGGAGAGGCTTTCAAGCACCAGTGAAGAGAAATTAGTGAGTGCCATTAGCACTGTGGTAAAGCCCTCTTCCAAAGTTTGAATCCTGCTTACACAGGCTATGGCCTTTCCAGTCGGAAAGTTCACCTAGGTTTAGGCATGGAACTATGTTGTACATCACTTCCTATAAGGCTGCCTATCTGGAGGAGGAACAGAACCCCGAGCAATTAGAAGCATTTACTGAAAAATTATTAATATGAAAATAACTTGGCTTCGAGTTCTTTATATTGCCTGAGTTTTGTAAGAACTCTAATACAAACTGAAAGAAGAAAACAGATTACATGTTTAAAATATGGGCGTGTGGCGGATGGTTTGGGGTTGAAGATGTTATCAGATTGTGGTTGAGTATGAAGAAGCCTTGTATAATCTTCACTTGTAAGCTTGAGATGAATTGGCACACATGATCTCTTTGGCTTGGTTTTTGTTTTTCCTTTTTTTGACTGATGACTTTTGTTTGTATTGAATTATCATCTGTTTAATTATTATTATTATTATTATTATTATTATTATTTTTTGAGCAATTTATGAGACCCGAGATTTCTTCCAATTATTGCAGAAAAATGTGTTCACTGTAATTTTTTGTTTCCTTCTTTTTGTTATGTTCTCCAATGTCTAAAATATATGGATGTAGTGGGTCAGTATTTATGTGCATGTATTTTATGTTGATAGTGTAGTATATAATCATTTCCGCGTAGTGTATGCAAGGTTGTGAAAGACTGAACGTGTGGTTGTCACCGTGCGTGTAGAGAGACAGCAACTGTATCTTCGAGAAACCATAGTGTATGAGCTTCTCTCTTTTATTGTTTTTTCTGGTAAGATTTCAGAAATTCTGTTTCCCCTCTCTGGAATGTATCCTATTGTTTAGCAATCATAAATCTATTTACAAAAACAGGGATCTCCTAGACTTTCAAGTTTAGTGTGCCTACTAAATTCTCTTGTGCTCTCTCGATACCAATTCGAGAAAAACATACTGATGTATCTCTTAGCAGTTCAGTCCTGTATGTCTTTGTATTCATGATTCTCATACCGTATGCGGTATATGAGTTACCAAATTTTAGCTGGAATAATTATATTAGATGACAGTTAGTGTTAAAATTAAATAAATTAGTTACCATTGTATTATAGAGGATGCCTTGGCCTTCTGAAACTAAAAGAGTCAGGTGCTGACAATCGAGCAGGTAAGAGTGACGAGGTTGCATAAATTTGTTTATTTCTTGTTGGGCCATTTTGTTTTGTTTTATTTTGTTGCTTCCATCCTTCTAACAAGTACTTCAAATAATTATACGAATCCTATATTACTATGAATTTGTAGTTCTTGAGTTCAATTTGTTTGATAAATTTTTATCACAATTATTTACTGTTTTCTCTTTAGATTATGGCAGCCCATAACACCACCACCTTTGAGTCAACAACCACTTCAACCATGTGCAACCTTTAATTTTGGATATGATGTAATAATTGTGAGTTTTAATTAATATTAATAATTCATTATTATTATTTGCTTTTTTATTTTAATTTATATACTGTTTAGTTTTACTTTTTACTATTTGTGATCAATTTGTACCATCGGGCTATTGTCCACCTCCCATAATTGCTCCCTAGTCTTAAAACTCCCTGTATACGTGCATCACATGGGAAATTGACTACAATCTTCTTCCAGTTTCTATACATGGGAAATTGACTACATATAGAGGGGCAAAAAATATCAAATTATGGGGGTAATTATCCACTCAACTTGATCCGCATGTTTCCGTAATTTAAGCCGAGAAGACCAAGTCTCCTTGTAGAAGAAAGAAATAAATTTCGTCACAATTATTTTATTTATTTAGTTTTAAATATTTTCAATGCTTTCTCTTCTTTTTATTCTCTTAGGACAACTTAACCTAAAAGGGAGGACAGTTATTCACCTCTCTTGTTCGTTACCATCCACTTGACCTCACTGGCAGCGCCTCAACTGCTCGGAAATAATATTAGCTCTTTCATTGAAGAGATTCTTATTTCTATTTAAATTGCAGTCTCACTGTTTTTTGGGAACGGATACTATCACACCCCCATTAATGATATAGGTCCCATAGAAATTTGATTAAAGCATCCAAAAAAAAATTTTTGAAAAAAAGATCATTTTTCTTCCTCCTCTTTCCTTCACCTCCTCTCCCTCTCTCTCCCTTGTCGGCGACCCTGATCTCCCTCTCCCCTCTCGACCTCCTCCTCCCCCACATCCCACCCCCCTCTACAACCTATACCCCCTTGACCTCCTCCTCCGCTCCTGCCCCCGCGACCTCCTCCTCTGGAACCCTCCCCTTCCCTTTGCCCTTCTCCCTAGGTCCTCTGTTCGGCGGACTGGATGAACATGTCGTGTTTTTTTTTTTGTTTGGAGCGCGGGTTGGGGGGGGGGGGGGTTGTCACGTCGGCAAGGGAGAGGAAGAGGTGGGGGGGGGGGGGGGGGGGGGGGGGGGGGGTCGGGGAGGCCGGGTGTCGCCGGTGAGGGAGGGAGAGGAAGAGGAAGAGGAGGCGAAGGGAAAAGAAAGGAGGAAGAAGAGATTGTTTTTTAACATTACACCATAAGTAAAATTGAAAAAAATAATAATAACACACTTGTAAATATTTGGGGGGCCTTTCGTCAGTTTTGGGGGTGGCAGTATCCGTTCCCTTGTTTTTTTTTTCCTTCTCAATCTTAATCATCCATTAAAGTACGTCATTAACTTTTCTAATCAAGATATTTAACATACCACTCTCAGTTAACCCATCTGCTTGTGAAATAATCACGAGAGTACCACCACCGACAACGAGAATCAAGACGCCACCGCCGAGACGACACAAATATGATCCCGCGAGGGGTTCTCGAGCCCCGAGACCGCTCGCGGATCTCCAAATGCGGCAAGCGAGGCGGTGACCTCCCCGCGGGTCCGTCGGCTCCGGGGCCAACGGCCAGCAGCGCTCTCTCTGCGGAGGCGTGCGGCGGCGGTCTCCAGCGGCGGTGTCGGACGCGGGTGTCTGAAGATAATATTGGTCTGTGAGCGTTCCGTTTGTGGACCCAGCATTGAGTGTTTTATGCGGGTGTTGGCGTAGAGGTTTCTATGCGGCCGTTTTGATGAGTGTAGTTTATTCAACCCATTGGGTCTTTTTTTAATGTTTATGATCGGGGCTGTTTGGATTTAAGGAATTGGGTGGAAGTGAGGAAGTGGGGACTGTCTTTTCCCATTTCCGCTGTTCATCCAAACACCGGAAAAGGAAAATAGAAAAGGTCTTTTCCTTTTCTTTTTTCTCTTTTACACAACCTTTTCCTCACTTCCAGAGTGCTACAGTTAATTTTTGTGGTCATGTAAATCTTATTTGTAATAAGTTGTAGTAGAAAACAGTTAATTTTTTGCTCATATAAATCTCACTTGCATTCTAATTACAGTCCAATTTTTATTTTTCTTAATTAATTTTTATTTTAATATTATTTTGTGGTCAACTTTGTGGTCAACTTTTCCACTTCCACTTCCACATTATCATCCAAACATCGGAAAAGACATAACATTTTTCAAACCACACTTCCAACAACATCCAAACACCGAAAAACTTACTAACCAATTCCCAAGTTCCAAAGGGAACTATTACCACTTCCTCACTTCTTCACTTCCTCACTTCCACCCTTAACCAAACAGGCCTGAACTGTGCGTGAATCCGTGATTCATAAATTGAATTAATTTTTCTGTTAATCAACTGAGTGAATCACACAAAACTTTCAATAAGTAGTTCCATTTATGATAAACTTTTCTGAGAGTATTTACTATTTAGCACCTTCCCTAACTTAATGTACCTTTAGTTTATTGGCCTGGATTGACAATTTTCCTGATTTTCTCCTATTTCACGCTCTTAAAGGAAAATAATGTTGATGATATATTTTTCTACTTTTTAAAATAAATATGAAATTTGCAGTCAAACATATCGATATAGAGACGATCTCATTTTGTTATAATCAGTTGGTCAACACTGAAACATAACAAGTCTCTAATTTTGAAATCGGCACAAATTGTCACGTTCAGATTTTCAAATCTTATCATACATGATAGTAAATGAGATTTTCAAAAAGGCACAATAAATTAAAAAAAAAAAAACTAAAATTTTGTGTTTTTAAATTTGTAGATAATTTCATAAATTCTTTTTGGTTATTCGTTTATTTTTTCTTGTTTTATTCAGTTTGTGATAAAGTAACGAGAATTGTGTAGAAATATTTACAAGGTTTTTTTCTCATGACTCAGCCTGCAACTTTGCAACTTGCAATTATATTTAAGTATATGTCTGAAAATGTCCGAACATTCTCTAACCTTATACGGGCTGCACACCGCATAGAATATCGTATGCGGTGCATGGGGACAAGAGAGGAGGCGGGCATGCGGTAAGGAGACGGATTTTTATATCCTTTTGGGGAAGCGATAGCCATCAGAAGAAAACCCCGAGCCCTCTGACCATCTGAGCTGCAGCAGCAAACAAGCAGCAAATCGAAGCGAGCTTCGAAGTTTAGAGAGAGAGAGAGAGAGAGGGGGGGGGGGGGGGGGGGGGGGAGTGATCGATCTAGGTCTGTTACTGATGGTCGGAGAGGCGATGGTCGCCGGGACCGCGCGGTCACCGGCGGGACAAGCGGGTGGTGGACGGCGGAGGCGAACGGCAACGGCAGCAACGGGTTCAGGTCGACCACGGAGGCGGAGTTCATCCGGCGGCACCACCGGCATGAGCCGAGGGAGAACCAGTGCAGCTCCACCCTCAGCAAGCACATCAAGGCTCCCATCCATCTCGTGAGATCTCACCCCGATCTCGATAAGATCAGATCTTTACTTTTTTCGGTGATTTTTTGGTTGGTGATCTGATTGATTGATTGATTCATTTAGGTTTGGTCGCTGGTGAGGAGATTCGATCAGCCGCAGAAGTACAAGCCGTTCGTGAGCAGGTGCGTGGTGCAAGGGGATCTCGAGATTGGCAGCCTGAGGGAGGTCTATGTGAAGTCGGGGCTACCGGCGACCACCAGCACGGAGAGGCTGGAGCTATTGGACGATGACGAGCACATCCTCAGCATCAAGATTGTCGGCGGCGATCACAGGCTCAAGGTACTAATTAGTCCTTTTGATTGCTTATTCGAAGTTTGTTGCTTGATGTGATCGCTTATCAAGTGTTTGTATTTATGTTGACGAGGTTTAAATATGCTAAGTTGAAATTGTATTCAGATTGAGAAATGAGCTTATGATATCAAGACTTTTGGTTAAATTGTGACAAAAATAATCGATCAATTGTTGGAACTATGGCTTCGAATCTACTAATAATACAATCGACTGAAAATGCCATCAACGAGTAAATACTTAATGTAGATAGTAAGCTATGGTCTCAATTTCTAATTGGATAAAATAATGATGCATGCAAGCAAAATCCTCTCTTTTTGGGTTTGCTAGCTAGTTTGTGCTATAAATGTGCTCCCCATGAAACATATAATTAATGAACCTAGAAACTCTGTAGATTTAAAGCTGCCATTGTTGTATGTATGCAACTTTGCAGTCTGTAGCTTTCAGAACAGTTTCAATGCCTCCACAATTGAAGATGTCACGTTCTCTGTTTCTCGGGAAAACTTTATTTGGTGTGCTTGAGTGCTATTTCTTTTGGTGTTTGTCAATCTTATTGAACCCTTTTGTCAGGACTCATGTCATCGTATGTCATTTGGGAATATTGAAAAAAGCATTACCATGTTTGAGTTTGGAATTGTTTTTGCATGCTCTGGTTCAATTTCTTGAGTTTAGGTGCAAAATGTAGTTGTGGGTATCTGATTTCATTTAACAATTGAGCTTATCTCAATTCACTAAATAGATAATTGTTACTAGTGTCCATCAATATGCTCATGTTATTCAATTTCTGTGCAGAACTATTCATCCATCATAACCCTCCACCCAGAGTGCTTCGATGGGCGACCGGGCACGCTGGTGATCGAGTCCTTCGTGGTGGATGTGCCCGACGGCAACACCAAGGACGAGACGTGCTTCTTCGTCGAGGCCCTCATCAAATGCAACCTCAAGTCGCTGGCTGACGTGTCAGAGCGCCTCGTTGTCCAGGACCGGACATTACCGATTGACCGGTAAGCTCAGGGATGGACTGAGGTTTAGATAGAGTCACAATGGTTGTAACAACCCCAAAATCCCCTTCCTTGAACAAGGTTTTGCCACTACACTGTTGTTTGCTCTCCTCTTTTCAGGAACAAAAATGGTCAGTCATGGTCATGGGCTTTTCTCCTCCATTTTCAAAATTTTCATCAAGTGTCTTTGCTCTAGTTCCCTAAGAACATCATCCACCTGTCTCCAAAGTCCAAAAATCATCAATATATTTCTATGGACAGGGTCCTCCTCTCCCACACTTTCTTGGTTTCCAATGATAAATTTGTGTGTAAATACTTAAATTTTATGAAACAGGTGGGGGTAGGTGGGGAGTGAGATAATACAGAAGGAGGAGAGATGAGGCTGTTCTAGTTCAAAACTCCACTCTCTTTTCTGTTCGTGGGATATGCTCTTTGTTGAGGCGTTTGTACATTTGTATTTTGACCAGCATCATTTTCTTATTCTATTGAGTTTTTAGAGACTTTTGGGCCTGAGATTTTCTGGGTAATAATTGGTCCTCTTAAATTTCTTGGAACTAGTATTCTAGTCTCTCCCTTTGTTCACACGTCACGTGGGTTTTGGGCCAATGGGGGAGCTCAGGGGCCATGTATTTGGGGCGTGTTTGGATGTAAGGAATTGGTGTGAAGTGAGGAAGTGGGGAAGTATAATTGCTCATTTTCCTATCTATCCAAACACTGGAAAAAGAAAATAAGAAAACCCCCATTTCCCTTTTTCATCTCTCTTTTACACAACCATTTTCTCACTTCCAGAGTGCTACAGTTAATTTTGTGGTCATGTAAATCTCATTTATAATAAGTTATAGCATAAAACAGTTAATTTTTTGGTCATGTAAATCTCACTTGCATTCTAATTACAATCTATTTTTTATTTTTCTTAATTAATTTTTATTTTAATATTATTTTGCGGTCAACTTTGTGGTCAACTTTTCCACTTTCACTTTTCATTACCATCCAAACACCGGAAACGACAAAACATTTTCCAAACCACACTTCCCAACAATCATCCAAACACCAGAAAACTTACTACTCATTTCCCTTTTTCCTAAAGGAAATAAATCTTACTTCCTACTTCCTCACTTCACACCAATTCCTTAAATCCAAACAGACCCTTGATTGAAGAAGACTGTGTTGGTTTTTGTTATTATCATACTTTTTATTAATTTAATATAATCACGTTGGTGAGGTTATCCTGCCTTTTACGCCACAAAAGAAAAGGGTAGGGGGCCTCTCTTTGTTCACGAGGACCAACTTTTTGAGGGGAAAAAAAAACCATAAAGGGGAGATAAACACTAGCTTATTTCTTTAATTGGAGGCGCCAAAATTGGTGATGCCCAATAGTGTGGCCTTTTTGCTTTGTGTGCGCTTCTTTTGTTTTGTGAATTGGATCCTTCTGTGGTTCTACTCACACATTTGTCTTCATGTCGAGGTGATGATCGTGGACACGTGCACAACAGCGGCCAATAGGACATGTTACAAGTGATTGTTAGGACACTATAGAAACAATATACAGCTGGAGTGTTTTATTTATGGGCTGAACCCTGAGCTTTTGATGTGTACACGGTGAAATTTAAATTTTAAGCTGCTTTTGATGCCATCTTAAAATTCTTCTTGTATCTGTTTTGTGCGGAACTTCAAGTCAAGTTGATCCTTTTCTTGCTCATGCACGTGATGGATGGATGTTTTTTCTTTGAAATTTTGGCCCACGAGTTGGGGTTTGGAGTCACGAGTGTGCCCTGAATTGGATTTCTTCTCTCACTTTCAATGCCGTGCATGGATGTGGAGTTGAAGTTGGGGATAACTTGCAACTCTTGTTCCCCATTTTAGGGGTCAACTTTGGAGTTACAATTTCTTTTTGGGAGTTGGGAGGGGAAGGAGTTTTTGTTGGTGTAACTGTTGTAGGTTACTAGCTTCTCATGCTTATTCTTGTTCGCACAATGATGGTCAGATTCAGAGTTTACTTGTTCACGTAACGTGTATTTCTCCTTTTGTATCGATCTTTTGAGGGTTTGTAGATTCCGGTGACATGGCATATTATTGATTGTAGATAAATGTTTGAAAAATGGAGCTTGTTTTCCTTTTTCTTTCTTTCAGATGAATTAGTTCGTGTGAATTCAATTGCTCATCACTAATATTATGTGAAATGCCGTGCTATATATGAATACCTGTGGATGGTGAGATATTCCTTTCTAAATCTTTTGTGTGTTTATTTCTCCTCAGCTCGGGGCCTAAAGACGTTGATCTCAGACTCAAGCTTGAGGATTTTGAGAGAACTCTTTTGTCACACCGAATATGCTCAAATTTATACTTTGAAATCAAGATCGATTCATCATTAGAGGTCACTTGGACTTTGCTTAGAAGAACTATGACTGTATTTATTATGATTAATTCTCAAGCAGGCTAATTAGTCTACACTTGCACAGAAACAAATGCAAGAAGGGTTAACAAAATCATTGACGAAAATCAATCCTCGGCGAAAGCTTAATGGAAAGGGTTTGATCTATATTATCCTTCGATGGATATTGATTATGTGGCTTGGTAGATGAGCATCCCAACAGTTGACTTTGAGATTTCAATTTACCGGAGGGTTGACTTTGTTCAGAGTTAAACTTGGATTCGTGGCCTTTTTTTACTGTGACAAAAACTTGAATGTTGGTAAATAATATCATGAGAAGATGTCTGCTAATATAGAATCTTTTAGAGCCCTCATGTATTGAATCCCAAGGAAAATCTCAAGAATTCCCTCTGTAATTTGTATTGATTGCTGAATCAATAAAATCTCTCTCCCTTACCCCGAGGACGTAGGCACGTTGTGCCGAACCTCGTTAAATATTGTGTTGATTGTTCTTCTCTATAGTTTACTGTTCTTGTTGTGTTGGTTGATTCTCCGGCTGTATCGAGTCTCCGCCTGGCGTGGGCGGATTCCTCAGAGGGTGATTGTTGTCTGCAACCGCTGCGCACAACAAGTGGTATCAGAGCATCCCAAGTTCGGCGTGGGATCGTACGAAGGAGTAGATAGCTTCGGAAACTCCTCGAGGGTTTCGCGTGGAGGTAAATATCCTATCTTTATCTAGTTTGTTTTATCTAACTCCGTTTGTTTCCGCTGCATTGAAGAATCAGTAGAGAAGATGGCTGGAGAAAGTACATCGGTGAGATCCATGTATCCACATCCAAGAATCGATGTGGTGAAGTTCAACAACACGAACAATTTTGATATGTGGAGGTGTGAGGTTATGGATGCGCTGACGGCATCAAACCTCGAAGACACTCTACGGTTGGAGAAGAAGCGCGCGTCAACGACGGAAGAAGATTGGGATAAGATGAACCACTCGGCATGTGGCTTGATCCGGTCTTGTCTAACACAAGACATCAAGTATCAGGTGTTGCATGAGACGTCTGCAAGGCAGCTGTGGGAGATCCTGGAAAAGAAGTATCTGACGAAAAGCATAGAATCAAGGTTGCAGTTGAAGAGCAAGCTTTATGCTTTTAAGATGCAAAGAGGATGCTCCGCCAATGAACACTTGAATCGCTACACGAAACTTCTTACAGATCTAGTTAATGTGGATGTAGAGACACGTGAAGAAGATAAGGCGGTAATTCTTTTGAACTCTCTTCCTAGGGAAGAGTATGAGACCTTTATTCTTACTTTTCTCAATGGTAGAAAATCCCTTAATTACAGTGAGGTGTCTGTTGCTCTTGTGAGTTATGAAACAAGGAGACAGGATACAGTATCTTCTTCAGGAAACTCAACTGCAGAGGCGTTGACGGTAAGAGGCAGAAGTTCAAATAGGAAGGGAAGAGACGATCAGGGAAGATCGAAGTCCAGATCAGGCTTCAGAAATCTGAAGAAGAATCAGTGCGCCTTGTGCAAGGAACTAGGGCACTGGAAAGTTGATTGCCCGAAGGCCAAAGGGAAGAAGGTAGAGTCAAGCACCGAGGCGAATCTCGCACAGGCGAATGGATCGGATGACGACTCATCGGTATTCTCTCACTCTGTTACTACTCCTATTGTTAGTTACTCAGATAATGCTGAGTGGATCTTGGATACTGGAGCCACCTTTCATGTGTGCCCGAGCAGGGCCTGGTTTTCTAGTTTTGAGAAGCTAGATGGATGTTACACGGTCATGGGTGATGATCATCCGTGTAGTATCGAAGGGATGAGTACAGTCCGTATCAAGATGGAAGATGGGATAGTACGAGAACTGAAGGAGGTAAGGTATGTACCTCAACTCAAAAGGAATCTTATCTCTATTGGCGCTTTGGAAGCATTGGGTCTTGTGATATCTGTATGAGATGGTGTTCTCAAGATGATCAAAGGCTCGATGGTGGTGATGAAGGGCGTCCGCCGGGACAATCTCTACTACTTGAAGGGTAGTACAGTTACATATCAGGTGGAGACTTCTAGTTCTTCAGAGGATGGTTGCACGAAAGTCTGGCAGGTGAAGGTCGGACATGGAGGTGAAGAGTCTTTACGAGCTCCTGCAAAGAAGGGATCATTAGAAGGTGCTGCTACCTGCAATTTGGAAGGTGAACACAGCGTTCTGGACAAGAAGAAGGTGAAATTCAGCACCAGTACTCACCGCTCAGAAGGTCTTCTTGATTGTGTTCACGTAAGCGTTTGGGGACCTGCTAAGACTGCATCGCTTGGAGGTCACAGGTACTTTGTCTCTTTTGTTGATAGTTTATCTAGGCATTGTTGGATATATCCCATGAGACAAAGGAGTGAAGCCCTAGATATGTTGGTGAAGTGGAAAGGAAGAATGGAGAAGCAGATAGGTAGGAAATCTGACCGGAGGCACAACGGTCAGAAATCTGACCGTTGGGCCGGTCGACCGGGCGGTCGACCGGAAGGGCAATTTTGCCCCTGCCTGCTGCCAACGGGCAAAATTTTGTGGGGCTATTTATACACTACATTTGAGCTAATTTTCGGTAAGATATCGCTTGATCTAATCAGTTTCATTATTCTAGAAGATTCTATATTAGCAGCCAACTTCTTCTCATATGTTGGGCTTAACATTGAGTTCTAACTCTTAGACATTCCCTTATTCTCTGCAAACTTCATCATTAATCCTGTTCGAATTGATTCTAGCATGGATGTTATTGGAAGTTGTCGTTCTTCAAGGGAAGGAGGTTCTTACCAAATTTAAATTGCGCAGCGATAGTATTTGAACTTATCTCGTGGGCCTTACTGTCGTCAATACACATCTG
Organism: Agave tequilana; assembly: GCA_038442645.1. Taxonomy (NCBI): domain Eukaryota; kingdom Viridiplantae; phylum Streptophyta; class Magnoliopsida; order Asparagales; family Asparagaceae; genus Agave; species Agave tequilana. The sequence goes on from JAVJIF010019186.1 coordinate 58,026, forward strand.
AAGGAGTTCTGTTTTATTACTTTTATTGATGACTGTATAAGATACTGTTATGTGTATCTTTTAAACAGTAAGACCACAAATCTTCTAGTATATGAGATTTTGAGTACTTTCCCGTATTTCATAATGTACATCGTGCTTTTGTGCTTCATAGTGACCTCATATTCTTAGATATTATATCATGCCTTGTGATAACTGTGTACTTGTCCTATTATTACTGGAATGTATATTACCACTGTACTTCCGTACTCTGATTCTTACCTGTACTGATGCTTAGCGTATATACGTGAGGGGATTTCCGACCTGGGTATATACATCGCAGTAACGTCTCCGTACCCACCGGATCGGGGCGTTACAAAATGATTGGTCTATTCTCGTTCTTGATGGTTACTGTCAGCCTCTTCCTGCTATAGGTCCTCCCTTCGATCCGTGATTGCTCCCTCTGATCCATCAGATGTGTATCATCTGGTTGCTAATCCTCCTCTAGATTCACACTTTGTGCCTGATACAAGCTTGATTGACGAGGAAGATGATTGAGTTCCCTACCATTTAAATGTTGACAAAAAAGGGGAGAAGAAGAAGGAAAGATGCTAGCTATATTAGATTTGGTTGTCTTTTTAGTATTTTTAATTGTAGTACTTTGAAAAACTTTATGACAATGTAATAATTTAGCACTTTTGTTTTGTAAAATTTTGTTCTTTTGGATGCTATTATGCACTTGGTACATGGTTTGATATTTTAACATTTTGTTAGTTTGGTGTTTAATATTTAGATTGCGATCTTATTATATTAGTCTTGTGATATGGTTTATACTTGATATGATTCATATGTGGTCATGCATTTTTTATTTTTTTATTTCCTTATTTATTCTTGTGATGATTGTGATGTTATAATATAGCTTTATATAGAATAATTTTGTGTTTGAGAACATCCTTCATCCTTGCTTGGTAGGTTGGATGGTTAGAGAAACAATTTGTATATACACATTTTATATGTTTATATCCATGTATGCATGAATGCTATGCATTGAGCTATGTTGATACAAATCATATAAGCATACTTTATCTATTGCATTGAACTTAAATTAAGATATTTCATATATGCATATGTTTAGGGGGAGTTCCACTTGAAGTCTCTTCTGGTTTTGTAAAATAATAAGTTTTGTCATCATCAAAATGGGGAGATCGTTGGCCCAAAGGCCTTTAACCATAGTTTTAATGATGATGGAACTCATGAGGTTATTTTATACTAATAAACTTTTGTTAAATAAGTTTCAGGAGTATCATAGGAATAATTAGCTTCATTCAAGACTCACAAGTTTAGAAGCTATCATCCAAGAGATCCAAAGAGCCTAAAGTATCAAGAGCACTCATAGCACTCAAGATTAGACGCTAGCTCGAAGATTAAAGGAGGACCAAGAAGAAGAAAGAGAAATTTATTTTTGCTTTTATCAATATAAGATTTAGTTTGTTAAATCCAATTTAGATGATCTAGAAGCTCGTGAGTCACACACACACACATCTATACTATGATGTGTTTTGATTCTAAAATCTCTAGAAAAGAATTTTTGTTCTTGAATTGTATTTCAAAATATTTTTGAAAAAATAGATTTTACAAAATGGAATTTGCTATTTTACAAAAACAAATTCTACATTCTGATTTTGTGTTGACTTAGAATCACACATGTTTAAGTTAGTCAGGTCTGAGTACCATGAAAAATGCGGCCCAATCCAGCAAAGTAGACAGCAGGTCAAGAAATGCTCTTGAGGAGGTCTCAGCAGGTCTATGAGGCTAAGTTAGCTCAATACTTAGCCTCGCATAAGCCCAAAGGGACTAGCTTCTCTTGAAGCTTTATAGCCTCACCAAAAGGCTAAATTTCTAGCTTCTTATGAAGCTTTTCATAGCTCTGTAGAGAGCTAATTGCTAGCTTCGCCTGAAGCTCTTCATAGCCGCACGGAGGGCTAATTTCTAACTTCGCTGAAGCTTTAGCTCTGATTAAGACCTTCTAGCCCCGCGTGCGGAGCTAAATCTAGCCCCGTGTGCCGAGCTAAAACTAGTCTCACGCGAGGCTAATCCAGCCTCGCACGAGGTTTTCTATGCCTCTATGTGAGGGTTGGCCAGGTCAAACCTTTGACTTAGTATTTAGTGGGCTAACCCCATTATGTTAGTGAGGTTAATGCCACTTTAAGTGGGCGGTTACACCCGCCCACTTCGCCCCACGTTCAGTGGAAATGGCCGGGTCAATAGGCCATTTCTTAGGCACACGCGAGCCTGTCTAGCCTCGCTGCGGCTCACATTTAGCCTAGTGCGGGCGTTATAGCTTGCGCGAAGCTCAAAATAACCTTCAGCGCGAGACTAGTTGACTGTTATCAGTCATGGCTGAATTCTAGGGGCAGTTGCACCCCTCCAGAGCCTATAAATATCTCATCTGAGAATAAGCTCAGACATCACATCAGTACGAAGCATCATAGCTAAAAGCTGAAAATAAAGAGAGAGCTAGAAAGACTAACTTTTTCTTGTTTCCAGGAGCTCCAGATAATTATTTCTCTAAGTTCAGGGTGTTAATACCCTAAGGCCTTCCTCCCTTTCAAGGAATCTCTGGAATCAGGAGAGAAGGAATGCCCAGGCAATGGCATTCGAAGATTGATCGTTCGCATCATCAACGAGATAAAGTGATCGCGCGCTGACTCCCATCGGCATACTTCCTCAGAATCTTAGAAGAGATACTTGTAATCTTTTTCTTTCATTTTGATTGCTTGTAACTTTCTCTTCACACTTGGTGAAACAATTTTATTTGGGTATTGACATTGAGACAATTGACCATGACCACTTTGTTGTCCATTTTGATCACGGGGATCTTGCGGTCATCCGGGATACCATTGAAACGGTCACACAAGTCCCATCCCCCCTTAGCATGTTGCCCCCTGCCCTTGATTGATTACCTGACCTTGATGGGGGTACGCTGCACTGAGCTTAATCATGGTGTTCGAGCAAATACCACGTTTCGTAACATTCATTGCGTTGGATGTTGGATCCAACACAATATTTTGGGTATTGATCATACTACTTCTTTCTATAGACTTGCCCTTCAGATTATCCACAGCTCATGACGAGGCAACACACTGTCTGTGTCAACACCATGCTTTTGCAGCAGCTGATTGCCAACTCCCAACGAACTAGGGGTGCAAAATACTCTTTACCTATCCTAGTCACCCGTCTCTCCCAAAACTTTTTGCCCGACGCGGAATTTATTGCATATGATAGAGTATTAGTCACCCCCGAGTGCATCACCAGTGCCTACAATAGCTGCCTGCATTCGATCTGGACACCTACCGTCCAGCTCGAAGATGTTCCTGCTGAATCATCATCAGAGGAACATATGGATGAGGAAGATGACCCACACTTTTGGCAACAACTCCCCCTACTGAGACCCATGCATTCATGTCCTCCATCTGGACGGGCATGAAAAAGATTTTTAGAGGTCAAATCAGGTTAAGAAGACAGCTGGACGCTCAAGATTCTAGGCTGGAACGTATTGAGGACACCCTCAGGCGTTCACGCTCGGCCGGATCCGGCACTTCGACCGGCCCGAGTCGGTGGAGACGGTGATATCATTTCTTTCCCCTATTTATTGCATTTACATTTACATGTAATTCATTGAGGACAATGCATTAGATAAGTGTGGGGGTGCTAACACTTTCACTTTTTCTTTTTATTAAAAAAAAAACTCCTGAACGAAAAATGAATTTTTATACTCTTTATAAAAATACCAAAAGATTGTAAGAATTAAGGGAACCTTATTAATGAATCTTTATTTTTACCTAAGTAAACAAGAAAACATTGGTTTGACTAAGAGTTGAGAGGGATAAAGAAAATAACTCATATCTTTTATTTAGCCTTAGAAGAATATGCATAAACTACACACACATGCTTTGGACTTATAGACACAACTCTGGAAAAAAAAAAGAGCTGAATAATTGTGCCTCAAGAAGCATGATTACTCACGCATGACAAATCCTAGGGAAGAGTATCTCAGATGAGGAAAGAAATAATGAAGAGGAAGATGAGGAGAATGAAGACGATGAATCTGCTTATGATGGTGATGACGATGAGGACTAGATTTCCTGCTCTTCTTTTAAGAGCATTTAATGCTATTTTTTTGTAAGGTCTCTTTCTGACCATATTATGTTATGAATAAAATTTAGTTTTGCATCTCAACTGCGGCTTTAGTCGCAGTACTCAGATAGTAATTACTCTCAACTAAAAAACTACAATTTTGATCGCAGTCCATAATTAACTATATTGACACATGAAACTGGGACCATGGTTGCAGTCCTGACAAAAAAAGTTTGATAGCTATACATTCAATCAAGTCAAAAACTGTTACTATGGTCACAGCCCAAAGTTAACTATATAACAGATGATACTACGATCATGATCGCAATCCTCTCAAATCAATATATTTCACTGTATATCATAAATTTAAAAACTTCGACTACGGACGCAGTGTATAACACAAATACAAAGTTCTTCTCATGTGTGTTTGGTGGGAAAAATTGAAGGCGCGTAAATTCTTTATTTGATTGTAAAGAAAATTATAATGGATCAATAATCCGATTACAAGAGAGGGAAGATATTCAAGCTTAGATCTCTCCATTGTTTAATGCCGGGTTCTTAATGTAGCGATGGAAAGTGAATCGTATTTTTCATTGACCAGGTGAATGTCACTATCTTCTGGAGAATCTTCTCTTCGGATTATGGACGGAGTAGCACAGCTCCTGTCCAATAAAATCTCAAAGAGACTTGAGGCAAGAACTAACTTAAACTTAGCAAGTTGTTAGAAGAGTTTTTCTCCTTTGTATTTTTCAGCTGAAAATTCTGGTCCTTCTAAGGCTTACAACCAAAGTTCTTTTGACCAAAAATTACTCACTCCTTTTCCACAGTAAACTGAACTATTTATAGAGGTTTCAGGGGGTAAAAGTATCCCCTAAGAACACTCCATAATGGGGGTTAACTTCCTCATTACATGGGCAGTAATTGACCCAGTAATGAGGGCAGTTAAAACTGAGACGCAGAGCTTCTCTGTAGTCAGAATACGGGCTTTGAACCTCGCATTTCGGATGCTGACTTCGAACCTTGCTGTATGCGAGTTGCGAACTCTGCCAGACGCGAACTTCAGGCTCTGTGTCTTGAGACTGCAGTGATGTCTAGTCATGGGCTTCAGGCTCTGCGACTTAAGACTGTAGTGATGTTGAGACGCAGACTTCGTCCCTCGCGTCTTGATACTGTACTGATGTAAGGACGCGGGCTTCGAGTTGCGTCTTGGTTATTACAGAGCAGCTAGGACGCAGGTTTCAACCCTCGCGTCTTAGTACTGTACTGATGTTGAGGCGCAGGCTCCATGCTCTGCGCCTTGGCATTATACGAGCGGCTATAATTAGCCTCGTATCTGGAGTCTAGACTCTGTTTGTTGATGACTTGTCTTCAGTGATTTTTAGATAGTCTACAGAACCCCCTCCAAAGTTTTAATATTCCACAGTTGACTGAGATGGATTTTAAAATACTTTGAACTCTGATTGAATTCATACTTCTCATTATTTGACTGACAATCATTTGAGATACTCTGAGTTTGATCTTGTCTGTAATATGGTCTTCGTGAGTGTACTGTAAAACCCTTTGAAGCCGTCAGAGGTGATCGTCGTGAGTATCTAGATACGCAGTCCAGGCCTCCTCAATGCTCTGAGCTGGTTGTTGGTGTACTGTTGAACCAGGGGTAAACAATTGTCTGCTTGTGCCAGTATACTATTGAACTGATTGCAGAAATGAAGACTGAATGCAAGTCTTGTAGATGCAGAGGTTATGTCATTTCAGAGACGCAGTCCTCATTCGAAGTGGGGACATGTCTATTACTTTGCTGAAGAAACACAGCCTCTGGAGGGACGCGATCTTTGAAGTGAAGACACAACTCTCACCCTGTTGACTAGACGCAGCTTTGACCTTGCTGAAGAGACGCGACCTTTGGAGGGACGCGACTTTGTTAAATGCGAGTGGGCGCGTTGCCACGTGTCTGACAGAGATGAGGGACGTCTTTTCCTTAACGCGCGAAATTCGCGTCCATTTAAGATGCATGCCACGCGTCGGGTGAGGATTAGGCCTCGAGACACGCGCCGCGTATCTCTGCGGATCACTGTGCCTATAAAAGGCAAAGTCTTTCAAGAGTCATCATTAGACTCTTCTTCTTCTTCGCTGAGCTTCGTATTGAGGGTTAGAAAAAGCTTAGAGCTTTCTCCATTTTTCTTCATCTGTGACACCAATTTCACGGTCCAAGGAAGGGGGAAGGTATCGTTCGAATGTGACAATTTTTACATGCATGAGTTTCTATTAATTGGTGGCTTCTCATGTTATAAATCAATCATATAGCATTTTAAAGACAACAAAGAGGTTATGTTTCATAACCAGTCTAGTTTACTTTCATTCAACTGGCCCCTATTCGCCGTAAACTGATATTTATTTGATTTTATTCTCTTCCTCTCCATGATTGTCTTCTGTAAAATAGACATTTAAGACAAAAAATTTAGCAGATTTATTACATGATAAATGTGGATATGTAATAAAGAATATTACAATAAATGTGTGCAATCATGGGACTTATTGGATGACATCAAGAAGTGACACATTTAGCTTCACTTGATTGAAAATCTCAATTATTTTATCCATGTGTCCATTTTGCTTGTTATTTTTCAGCCTATTTGAAAATGGTACTTAGGCCTTTGCACCTGACTGACTGACTTGTCTTTTTCAGACTCGTCAGATTTGGATGAATTGGAACTAGATGAGGTGGATGCTTGCGTGTGGTTATGCTGAATGAGATTAGATAGCACTGACACTTTATTATCAACTTTCTTGCCTGACCTCAATGTATGAACAATATTACATTGATTAAATTGTTAATCCTTAGCCAGATGAACTTGGTTAGAGTTTTTTGGGTTCGTTAATGGTTGACTAGGCAAAATACCCTTGAGCCTCTCACTTTGTGAATTAGCTAGTTGACTCAGTTGAACCTCTAACCTTGTTATGGCTTGTGTGTTATTGTTCTGCATTGTTTGTTTGAGGGACTCTTGATTTCTCATATACCATATTCTTCTCAAAGTCAGTCATTCTCTACTCAAGTGGAGGACTTTGGAAGGAAGATTGTGGAGCTTGGTTAGGAAAGTTTTATTAATAATTAGAAGAATTAGATTGATGATTGGAAGAATTGTGATGGTAATTTAGAAAGTTGGGTTGATAATTGGAAGAATTGTGATTATGATTGGGATGTTGGAAGTGGTTTGACCTTGAGTGGTCATTATTATTTTGGCTCCATGAGAAATTCAGGTGATTTCTCCAGCCAAGATTGTACATTTGAATATAAAAATTGTTATGGGGCCTTAAAAAGGCCGCATTCATGGGCTCCGGATACATTTGTTGAGCATTGAAACTGGACACTCCTCAAATACATGATTCATGGCTTGACAGTAAATACAGTCTGAAGTTGAAAATTTCTTTGGACTGACTTGGTTGACTGAAACTGGCTCCTTAGTTTTTAGAGCTTCCAATCTTCTCATTAGGCTAGAAATTTTAGCCTCGGCAGCTATGAATGATTCTATAGAATGGAGACCTTCTATTGAAGAGATAGGATTTGTGCCCCTAGACTTTTCGGGAGTTGATTCCCATTTGATGATTTTATTGGCTAGGTCCTCGAATAAATCTCACCCTTAGTTTTCATCCTTTTGCAAGAATCCCCTTGACACGTGGTTTCTAAGAGGGTCTTGTTCTGTAGTCTAAACTGTTATAAAAATTTGGGACTGTGGTCGCTTCTCTATGCCATGATGAGGACTTGAGCAAAGAGGTCTTTAAAACATTCAAAGTGCCTTCAAAACGGTTCACTAGTTTCTTACTTGAACTGTATGATAGTCTTCCTAATGAGAGTGATCTTGTAAAGAGGATAGAATTTCTTCAAGAAAGTCTTGATGAAATCATCCTAAGAAGTGATAGAATCGATTGGTAAGCTGTATAGCCATTTCTCGGCTAGGTCCTTAAGTGCGAAGGGGACGAAGCGTAACCTAACCGCATCACCTCCTAAGTGGTGTATACTCATCGTGACACATACTTCCTCAAATTCTCTAATGAAGAAGCATGCATCCTCGAACTCTAGACTATGGAACTTAGGGAGAGTGTTGATGAATGGTGGTTTCAGTTCAAACTATTGCCACTGTCTTCGGGGAACCGAATGCAAGATGGAAGGGAGGCCTCATGGGATAGAACCTCTCCTTTAATGATGTAGGTTGAGCCATAATTGGATCATGTTTTGGTTCTGGTTTGAGTGGTAAAGTGCTTCTAGTCAACCTAAATGAATTTAGCTCTCTCGATCATACTTGCATACACAATTACTACCACAAACAGGATCACCAATCAGTCAAAAAGAAAAGAGAAAATTTCAACCACGCCTATTCTAAGGGGGACTTGGACCTAGACAACTCCTAACTGGTTAGATGTCCACAGGAGGTATAATATAGAATCTGACCACAAGCTAATTGGCTAGATCGGGGCAAGATTGGTGGGAGGTATCCGCACAAAAAGCGACAGGCCTAATTAAGTCAAACCACCTGTCTACAAAGTTTCGCCTTTCAATCTCCGTTTCATCGACACCGATTTGGCAGGAGTTAAATTCTAACACCTTCCCCCTTAGGATACCTCCTAGTAAATTTGAGATGTCCCTAGGGTCAACATCTATTAGATTTTAAGTTAGGCTTAGGTTGTGTGTAACTATTACATCCATACACCCATCTCCTTTCACATAACTTACGCAACCGTTCAAACCAGAAGAGTGACCTCAAACTCCAACATTTCAATTTTTTTCTTTTATTCGATCACACATTATCATCTTTATGTTATAAGATGTGCACATATAATAAAAATCAAGTGATTTGAAATTTGTTTACTCATTGATCTAATCATTGTTCTACAGTTAATGTTTGAACCTAAAAAAAAAAATAAAGCAAACTAATTTCAAATCATATGATTTTTTTTTTATATATGTACATTTAGACTATGAAGATGATAATGTGTGATCGGATCATGAGAAAAAAATTGAAAAGTTAAAATCTGAGACCTCTATTGAAGAGAATTCTATACAACACCACCACACACATAAGGGTGGCAGATGGGTTGCGACCCGCCAGACCCGACCCGACCCGACCCGGAGTTAGCGGGTCTGGGTTTGGGCTAATTGGGTTTGGGTCGTAATTGGGTCGACCCATCTGACCCGATTATTAAATGGGTCGGGTCGACCCGAACCCGCCAGACCCAATTATTCTCTCTCTTCCTCGTCCTCCTCCCCTCCGATCTCCTCCACCGCCGCCGCCGCCTCCTCCCCTTCACCTAAATTAAATTGTTAAAAAATATGCGTGAGCTCAATTTTAAATCTGTGACCTCTAGTGTATGAGTTTAGTGTGATGACCAACCATATCACCAAACAATTTAGTAATATAGTGTAAAAAAATTGTATTTAAGACTTAATAATCGGGTCAAATGGGTCGGGTCGCGACCCGATTAAGTCTGGGTCGGGTCTGGGTCTGAATTTTTGACCCGTATAATAATCGGGTCGGGTCGACCCGACCCGATTATTATATGGGTCGAGCAGTAATTGGGTCGGGTCGACCCGACCCGACCCAATTGCCACCCCTACACACACACTCAAACCTGCCGCAACTCTTTGCATGATCTATTACTAATTTTTTTTTTGATATACTTTGATCATATTTATTCCGTTTGTTATAAAATTGTTGATCATACATCGGCATGTGATCTCCATTTTTCCAAACTAAAAACATGAATAAAACAGAATAACAAACGAAAATTGGAAAAGACGATAAATCTAAGTACAAATAAATATTAGGGGGAAAAAAAAAAAACCACCACTCAAAATTAGAGAACTATATTATAAAGAAACTGGTCTGCTATTACTCGGGCCAATAAAATAAAAAATAAAAGGAAAGACGTAGCCCACTCAAAATCACAAACACCCCAACACTATTCATAAGACCAACTCTAATACTAACATTCGGTTATGAAGGAAGAGTTATATATCCATCAAACTTGATGTATCCATTCAGATACGGTTTCAAGTTGATGGTTACATCTCACTCTCAAACACAGTCGTCTTTCAATATTTCTTCCTTCCTCGTTGCAGCTATTGATACTCTGATTACAAGAATCAGTAGCTTCTCAAGTTCCCAGTTCAGTTGTTGCCTTTGTTTATTGATTTGCTTGAGGGAGGCTTCTCATTCAATCCTCTTGCTGATCATACACAATAGAATCATACACAAGCTTGTGATATAAATCTAAGAAAAGGACACCAAGAATGAATTAGCCGTTGAAGTAGCATAACCAAATCAGAGGCGTTGTCCCTGAATTTCTGGAAAAGAATTTATAAATATACACCGAGTATGATGACATCTTTATGGTAAAAGGATCACCAAATTATTGGTCCCAAAGAAAAATCTCGAAGGAGAAAAGTTGAAATGTTTATTTCCAGATGCTATGGCCATGACCAGGGAGCTCCCTGATCTGCATCTTCAAAATTGCACAAAACGTTACAGTAGACAATTCTTCAAAACAACATCACCACCATCTACCCCTCCTCCCCGAGGGCTACCGCTTTGCCGGCACCCCCTCCGGCATGCCACCGTTTGGGGCTACCCCCCGTTCCTCCCTTTTTCTTTCTTTCTTTCTGTTTTCTTCCCTGTTTTTCTTTCTCCTTTTTTTTAACTTTCTTTTCTAGCATACTCTCCCTCCCCCTTCCACGTCCCTTTCTCCCTCTCTATCTCTCTAGCTCTCTCTAGGTTCTCTCTCTAACTCTCTCTCTCTCTCTCTCTCTCTCTCCCCCCCCCTCTCTCTCCCCCCCCCCCACACCATCTCTCTCTTTCATTCTTTTCTCTCTTCTCTCTCTCTCTCCTCTCTCATTCTCTCTCTTAATAAATTAATATTTATATATTTTAATATTGATTGATGGCATCCTCATATTTCAGGAGTTCCGGGATTTTACAGCATTTTTCAAAGATTTAGGCGAGTACTTTCCTTGTGTTGCTTCATCCCTACTAATTCTATTCTAGAGCTTGATATAAATATAAGCGAGTACCTTTTCTGGGATAGCGAGTACTCCTTTTCAGTATTTAGACTAGTACTATATTTTTCATTGGGCGAGTGCTTTTCTAGTATATTTAATTCATGATACATGTTCTACCGCTTGTTACATGCTGAGTGAATACTATTCTACCTTTTAATACATGATGAATTATTATACGAGTTGATATATGATATGCGAGTGATTTTTCATTATTAACATGCTATACGAATACCTGTTGGCCATTATTATAACTTATAGGACTGGTATTATACTTGTCATGGGTATGCCTAGATACGCTCCCGCTTCGCTCGGCTTCCAATAGCTAATTAATTGATTAATTTATTATTGTTATAGATATGGTTGTGAAGAGTTTGAAATGTTTAACTAAATTGTTCTCCTGTATTATGTTGCATGACCAGATGATTACCTGACTTATGATGTTTTAACTCTGTATTCAACTCACCTAATACCGACATGTTAATTACCTGACACTGATATGTTTATACTTGATATCTGATACTAGTACTTGACATGTTCTCACTTGACACCTGATGCTGTGACACCTGACTGGATACTATCACACTTGACACCTGTATTATATTGTATATTCATGACTATCACTTTTACAGAGACTTGATACAATTATTATATAGTTACCAGATATCTAGTATTCCTGAACTACTGAAACTCCTGTACTCCTAAACTCCTGTGCTCCTAAACCCTTGTATTCCTGAACCCTTGGAACAGGGAGACTCTTGATACTACACTCCTGTTGATCCCTGTAATTAGCTAATCATAGATATTGGATTACTGTGAATTCACTGTGGACATTATCATTGGACAATATAACATAAAGTACTCAACTTACACTGGGGTAGGAGAAACTGATGGATACAGGTATGATGTCATATTTATAATGGTGAATATCTCTGAAGTATTGTGTGGGGCGCATAATGATAAGTTTCCGAAAGCAGTAGCCTAATCTCTGAAGTGTCGTGTGGGGCGCGTAATGATAAGTCCTCAGAAGTAGTATCCTGAACCCCTGAGCTGTAGTTTCAGGCAGAGGCGGGACCCACTATAAATATGAGCCATCAGATTTATCAGTTTCCAAGTAATAACTCATCTTATTCATAAGTGGATGTATGTGTATCAGTAACACATTCCTAAATATATGGATCAGATGAATAACATAAGAGTTTATAACCAACAATAATAATATTAGGAACATGGGTTATTTGATCACTGCTTTGTTCAGGTCCTGGTACTCACATATCAGACCTGAGTGAGTTCTACCAGAGTGCGAACTTTAGTATGGACTATCAGTGATGTGAGACACTGGTAGGGAGGCGATTGAAATATCAGACGATACTAATTATTATTATTGAATAACTTAAAATGCAACACCTTTATATTCTTTGGTTATAGTGATGAATCATTTAATCAGGTATTATGTCCTCAGTTGACACCCTACTTTATGGCATATGATTTTTTTTGATACAATGATTACTCCAGACATACTCTAGTTCTGTTACTCTGAGGGTAACTAAAATTGTATGAACTCAGATAATGGTGACATGGGGTATGTGGTATATAGATGAGGGTTTTCTTATTGGATTATCCCCTTGACGTATCAATCTTATAAATTCATAATCTGAGCTTGTACAATTAGTTTTATCCATACTTATATTTATCACATGCTTAATGTATTTACCGCATGTTTATTTGTACTGAAGCTCTGACACCGTTTTCTATTCTTGTTTTCCGATTTAGACTTATTGATACACATGTATTTACTTGATTTCAGATTTACTGTCGTTCCTCTAATTTTTATTTATGTTACTGCTCATTGCTTGTACTCGTGTGCCTGAACCACGTCACTTGATCATGTACACGTGTGACTACCTAAGCACGCCAACTGGCTTTATCTTATGTACTCGCTCGGTTGATTTCTGACAACCTTGGATCCTCATATCTAGATCCTAGAGTCTGGACTGTGGTGGCCTTGCTGTAGCTGATCAGAGAGCGCAGCGGAGGTATGGATTAGCGGTAGCCTGTCTGGATCATCTTTCTTCCAGCTTCCCTTAATCGGCTTACGAGATTCTCATCTTACTACTCATGAGTACTTTTCCGTCTTTTATATTGTACATCCTGCTTTTGCACTTCTTGATGATCTTATATTTTTGAGATATTATATCATGCACTATGGTAACTATGTACTTATGTTATTATTGCTGGAATGTATATTACCACTGTGCTTTCATACTCTGATTCTTACCTGTACTGATGCTTAACGTATATGCGTAAGGGTATTTTTGACCTGCATATATACGTCGCAGTAACATCTTCGTACCCATGGGATCGATGCATTTCAGGGCGGTATTAGAGCTTAGGCTCTCACATCTTTAGTACAACAGCCGGCAAATTAATGGTAAAGAGATTTGCAACTGGAGCGCATGAGTCACGGTTATACAATCCAACTACAAGTGCAAAGTTATATATTCCCTCTTGACCGTCCTTCTTTTGATCCTTGAATTCCTTCCATCCTTATTCATTTCTAGTTCTCGTCGTCCTTATACCAACTTAAGATATGGATATGAAAATACACCTAGAGGGGGGGGGGGTGAATAGGTGTAAATGCTAATCTAAAACTAAATGCAAAACTAAGTGCGCTAAAAACGGAAGCTAATGCAAATGTTGCACAAACTAATACAATACAACAAGTGTAGCCGAATTCCCCTTGCGAGGCTCTGGACTAACTCCCCTTGATTCCCCTTTAAATGGGTTGAGGTGCTATGTGAAGCTCTTGTTGGATGAGTATAAGTTAGGCACACACACACAAGCAATCCAAGCAATGTGCACACACAATTAAGCCAAGCAATCAAGGATATAGCAATATGGATTATGCAAGGCACAACACAAGCAAATAAATATGACAAGATGAAATATGCTCAACACAAGCAAATATGATATGAATGAAGTATGATGCTTTGCACAATATAAATGAGAGAGAGTTAGAGAGACAATGGATCAATCGCAAAGACCAAGATATGTTTCGAGGTTCGAGCACCTTGCTCTACATCCCCGCCTACACCACCGTGTAGGATTTCCAATCCACTATCAACGTCCACCGAGGACTCCCACCGAGGGAACCTTCACCGAGAAGGATTTGTTACAACACTAGGAGTACCAAACTCCTCTCTCAAACAACAACCTCCACCGAGGCCAACAACTAACAACAACCACCTCTACCGAAAGAGCTCACAACCAATCTCAATCACCTCACACTTGAGGGATACAAACCAATCACCCGATCACCTCTACCTAAGAGGGATACAACAATAATAAGGGTGTTTACAACAAGTGGTTCCAAAAACCACAAACTCAATCTCTCTTTTCTTTTCTCTTTTCTTTTCCACAAAAACAAGATCCTAAATAGATTAGGATAGAAGATAGCTCAAGTGTGGAAAACTAGGTGTTGGAAAACAAGCAACAAAGAAAAACACTTGGGAAAATCCTTGCAAAAAATATAGAGTGAAAACCAAGACAAATCTCCCAAATTCCTATTTTCTTTGATTTTTCCAAAAACCTAAAACAATAAAGATTAAGTCTTTTTAGCACAAAAACTATTTTGAAAACTTGTTTAACACTAGAGAAACACAGAAATTTTTCTCCTTGAAAACCTTAGCCAAAATCTCAAAGAGATGGCTTTATATAGGCCAAACAGAAACTAGCCGTTAGAGCTGAGCTGGCAGCTCTGACAGGCAACGGTCGACCGGCCGGTCGACCGTCCAACGGTCATATTTTGACCCGTTGGAGCTACCGGTCGACCGCCCGGTCGACCCAAACTAATAGAGAGCAGAGCTCTCTGCAGCGGTCGACCGTCCGGTCGACCCAAGCAAAAACAGAGAGCAGAGCTCTCGGCCCGGTCGACCGTACGGTCGACCGTCCCAAGTCTGCCAAACGTGCACAGATCTGTGCACGTCCGGTCGACCGGCCCGGTCGACCGGACTTCAGCCAAGTCGACTAATCAGGTTAGTAGCCGACTGGTTGAAGCCTGGAACAGATTTATGGGTCAGAAAAACAGTTAGAAATATTTTCTAGAAATCTTTTAACACTTCAAAAATTCTATAAAACTTATTTTATCTTTTTGTATTGAAACATAAACAAGTGATAAAAATTTCAAGACATATATCAACATATCAATTCATTTTTGTGTCTTGCCAATTTTATCAAAAACCAAAACTTGTATTTTTATCAAACTTGGTTTTTCAACACATGAATAGGGATATCAAATAAGTTTGTTTAGCACGTTTACACCATGTATGTATATATAGAACATATCTAATATACATAGAAGTAAAGTAAACTTGTTTTGATCTACTATTCATGAAAACCAAATCCAAAACATAAAAACGTGTGTGTTTGTGCACTTGAGCATATCAACTATTCTAACTTTACAAATGGATCTAAAAACTCATAGTCTAAATTAGGATACCTAAGTCTCTTGACGATCTTCCATCTTCAAGTAGACTTGCTCCCAAACGCGATCCACCGAGTGCAAAGGTATGATCTTTAAGCTTTGGCACCGGAATCACCATGATAAGCTTCCAAACACCTCTTGTTGAAGCTATCACCAAAACTAATATCTTGGTTAATGATCTGAAACTTAAACAACACAAGATTATTAGTAAACATAACTACATGAGTTAATCATCATCAAAACTAGGGTGGAAGGCCTTTGGGCCAACAATCTCCCCCTTTTTGATGATGACAAACTCATGGAGTTATATATGCATGGATTAAAGTAAAGCTTCAAGAAGCTCCCCCTTAACTCATGCATAGCCAAATAAACATAATAATATGCAATGAAGGCTCTTAAAAACATGAATGCACAAATATGCATAAACAATAAAGGTTCTAGATACCAATGAAATATTTAAAGCAAAGCATGCTCTAGATACCAATTAACAAATAACATTTTCTAGATGCTCTAGATACCAATAAACATACATTAAACTATATTAAACTTAATATATGCAAAAAAAAAACATAACTATGCATATATATAAAACTCACAAATAATTCTCCCCCTTTTTGTCA
Organism: Agave tequilana; assembly: GCA_038442645.1. NCBI lineage: Eukaryota > Viridiplantae > Streptophyta > Magnoliopsida > Asparagales > Asparagaceae > Agave > Agave tequilana. Next base: position 74,290 of record JAVJIF010019186.1, read on the forward strand.
ATCATCAACAAAGGGGTAAACATTCAAAAAACTATAAATAAAATGAGGGGTAAAAATTTTTCTCCCCCTTTTTGTGTCAATCAAAACAATGCAAACAATGGTCTCCCCCTTTTTGTCTAAAACAAAAACAAAGTCAATAGGGGTGACTACAAATATGATATCAATTAAAAATATGTCAATGAAGCATCTTGATACCAAATGAAGATAAACAAAGATTAATAAATGTTATATGCTATATACATTCATGAAGAGGAAGACGCTAAGTTAGCTTCCCTACACATATGAGTTACATGAAGAAAGGAAGACACGCCCTAATTCACATAACACAAAATATGTAATGCATAAAAGGAGATGTGAAGCTCCCCCTACACACGTGTACCACATAAGGAAGAGTTGTCAAGCTCTTCAATACAAGATATACTCAACATGAATTTATACACATATAGGCAATGTAAAATAAATATGTTTTCCTTAAACAAATTTTTGAGATACCAATTTAAAACATTTAACATAAACATCTTGATATCATTAAGAGAAATGTGTTCTTTTAAACATATGATACCAATTTGAAACTATATTTTAACATAAAGTAAGGGAGTGAAAATCAAATACCAATTGAAAGACAACATCAAATTTTCTCCCCCTTTATGAAATACCAACTAAACATATGCATAAGCTTGTTATGATACCAATTGAAAACAAATCAAACAATAGAAATTTTTTTTTTTAAGCTTAGCATAAACAAGTATATATACGTATGAAAATTAGATACCAATTGACATTGATATTCTTGAAAGAGTAAGCATACATATACAAAACATATATGAGTATACAAAAAGATCAAAAATTGATACCAATTAAAAGTGTTCAATGATACCAATTGAATGAATAGCGTCAAGTGTATATCTCATATTATAACGAAGAATATGAACTAGTTAAAATGAAAAGTTTTGTTAACTAGTACGAAATCCTTCAAGCAAGGAATAAATACAAATCATTTTCATAAAATGAAATCCACATGATAATCAACACTCTAATCCAATTAAGCATAAAAATGTCTCATGAAAACAAAACATGAGCAAATAATAAATGTGAGTATACAAGTCAAGTATGGAGATCACAATCATGAAAATTTGTTCAATTAAGTTCAATTATTCCTTTAAACAAGAAAACTAAAAATTAATATTATTTAATCTTCAAGGCATATGTATGTCTAATACAAACCAAAGTATACATACATATCCAAGATACAAACGAGTCCACAAGGATATATGTATGAAGGCACGTGGCTCAAAAAGGATATTCATGTATATCTAATGATTTGGACAAGGTAACATATACATGAAGTTTAAATACCAATTCAAGGAAAACATGAAAAGCATGAAAAGTATAAAAATTTAGCTTTTCATTAAAACAATTTGATACCAATTCTTTTCAAGGTATATGTATGATTTGTCAACACAAGAAGTATACATACATATCCCTTAAACACACTTTGAGTCCATAATAGATATTTACATGAAAGGCAAATGACTCAAGGGGTATACATGTATATCTTCAAGTTTGGCAAAATACACATATACATGAAATGAAAACTCATAATCATAAAACAAATATCAAAAATGGAATACAAGTTTAAAATGTATGAATCATCAAAACTAGACTATACTAGCACATCTAATGGGAACAAACAAGCATTCAATCCCAAACACATATAGATTTATTTGTAGCCCATCATATGTACAAATATAAATCCTAGTCTTAATGAAAACTAACATCTAAACATATATTCAAAACATGAAGTATCAAAACAAACACGAATATTATTTTGCTATATAAAACAAGCAAAGATTCATCAAAATTCTTTATCAAACTTCTAGGTATATGTATGATTCATCCAATTTAACAATATACATACATATCCCAACCGTAAACGAGTCTATTAAAAGTATTTGCATGAAGGCAAAAGACTCATGGGTACATGTATATTTATTAGGTTTGAATTCAAAATACATATACATGAAGTAAAAACATGAAAATAGGCATAGCAAGTATAAATGAAGGAATCATCAAAACTAGCTTATACATGTGCATACAGTGGGTACAAATGAGCATGAAGTGCAAACATATAAAAGTCAATTTGTTCTCACTATGTGTACATGCATACATGCAAGTTTTGATAAAATCTACATCTAAACTAGTTTATACCACATAAAGCATAAACAACAAAAAAATCATCATGAGAAAACTAAAGCATGATTACTATGTAAATTCACATGTATTAGATTCATGATGTACATTATAGCTAAACAAAAGGTGAGAACACTAAATATGGGTTCATATAAGCACGTGTGTCTCAAATACTATACATGTATGTCAAGGATCTAATAAACATGGAATGAACATACTAATCCATAGACATCAAAAACATGCTATAAACATGAATATTGAAAGCAAGTAAACAATAAATGAGGAGTTAGGATAGTTACCAAAACCGAAGAAGCAACTTTCCATGTCTCCAAAACATGGTGATCATCCCCACCAAATCTTCCCTTGAAAGTGATGCATCCAATTGATTTCCTTTAAGTCCGGAACGCATCTACTCCAAGGTGCTATCACTCTCACGTCATGTGAGAGCCCACACCTACATTAAAGAAAGGAGGGGTGGTCTTTGGTACCCACATCTTATTGGGTCCATGGGGGTTAGTCCCTTCCCTAACCCAAACAAATTTCTTTGCTAAATTTGAAACATTTAATCTATCATAACAAAATTTAGCAAGATGGCCCGTACAACCACAATGTGTACAAGTGTACACATGAGCATACATGTGTTGATGGTGTCCGTGAGGAGCATGTGTATGCCGTGGAGGGTGTGCATGCATAAAGGATGGAACTTGTTTCTTTCGAACCAAGGTTTCCAACCGTGAGTGGTTCATGGCACATTGGCTCATAGTGGAGCCCAAACATTCAACCTTCTTCTTAAGCAAACACATATCATCATTAATCTTAGAAGAAGAAGTGTGACATGCAATAGGTGAAGTGTGTGATACTACCCTAGCATGGCAAACATGTGTATCAATCTTATTTTGCAAAACAATATTTTTCTTTAAACATACATCTAAGTCATTTGAAATAGAAGTAATTTTATTTTTCAAAGCAACATTTTCTTTTAAAACAAAATCAACTTTTGAAGACAAGTTTTCATTTTTCTTCAAAAGTGTTTCACAATCATTTTTAGATTTTAAAAAATTATTTTCTCTTAGTGCAAGTTCTAATTGAGATCTCAATGAATCCCTTTCATTAAAGACCTCAACCTTCTCTTGCAAAACACAATCAAGTCTAGAATGCAAATTCTTATTTTCTTTTTCAAGACCTAAACTTTTCTTTTGCAAAATCTTATATTTCTCAAGCAATTTTTCACACACAATAGATAGTTCTTCATTTAAAGCATGTGGATCAACAAAATCATTTGAAGAACTAGCACTATCATCACAATCTAAGTGGGGTTCCGAGTGTACCTCAAGGGAGTCATTTCCTTAGACCATAAAGCATTGTGAGTCGGATTCTCCACTAGATTCCTCCTCCGGTTGATTTGGCACTTGAAGCTTGGAGGTGGTGGTTGTTGTCAATTTGTTCCACACTGCAAAGGCGAATCAATGTTAGAAACATGCATAAGATATTCTTTAGATAATGTGCTTCTAATGGCCTCAAGGCTTGTGCATTGGCCCCTATATGATTGCGATCACTAAGGAAGGATTCCTTGGTAATGGCAAGGTAAACTTTATGACCTAGGGTTTGTAAATAAACAGTCATCCTAATCTTCCAAACATGAATGTTGGAAGGGTCATACATAGGTGGGGTCATGAAGGCCATGATAAACTAAATGTGTGCAAACAAGCAAATGCAAACAATAGATTAGCAAGCAAATGGATCTCACTCCTAGGATGTTAAGCCTAAGTATCAGGAGCACTAGCTCTGATACCAATTGAAAATACACCTAGAGGGGGGGGGTGAATAGGTGTAAATGCTAATCTAAAACTAAATGCAAAACTAAGTGCGCTAAAAACGGAAGCTAATGCAAATGTTGCACAAACTAATACAATACAACAAGTGTAGCCGAATTCCCCTTGCGAGGCTCTGGACTAACTCCCCTTGATTCCCCTTTAAATGGGTTGAGGTGCTATGTGAAGCTCTTGTTGGATGAGTATAAGTTAGGCACACACACACAAGCAATCCAAGCAATGTGCACACACAATTAAGCCAAGCAATCAAGGATATAGCAATATGGATTATGCAAGGCACAACACAAGCAAATAAATATGACAAGATGAAATATACTCAACACAAGCAAATATGATATGAATGAAGTATGATGCTTTGCACAATATAAATGAGAGAGATTAGAGAGACAATGGATCAATCGCAAAGACCAAGATATGTTTCGAGGTTCGAGCACCTTGCTCTACATCCCCGCCTACACCACCGTGTAGGATTTCCAATCCACTATCAACGTCCACCGAGGACTCCCACCGAGGGAACCTTCACCGAGAGGATTTGTTACAACACTAGGAGTACCAAACTCCTCTCTCAAACAACAACCTCCACCGAGGCCAACAACCAACAACAACCACCTCTACCGAAGAGGCTCACAACCAATCTCAATCACCTCACACTTGAGGGATACAAACCAATCACCCGATCACCTCTACCTAAGAGGATACAACAATAATAAGGGTGTTTACAACAAGTGGTTCCAAAAACCACAAACTCAATCTCTCTTTTCTTTTCTCTTTTCTTTTCCACAAAAACAAGATCCTAAATAGATTAGGATAGAAGATAGCTCAAGTGTGGAAAACTAGGTGTTTGGAAAACAAGCAACAAAGAAAAACACTTGGGAAAATCCTTGCAAAAGATATAGAGTGAAAACCAAGACAAATCTCCCAAATTCCTATTTTCTTTGATTTTTCCAAAAACCTAAAACAATAAAGATTAAGTCTTTTTAGCACAAAAACTATTTTGAAAACTTGTTTAAACACTAGAGAACACAGAAATTTTTTCTCCTTGAAAACCTTAGCCAAAATCTCAAAGAGATGGGCTTTATATAGGCCAAAACAGAAACTAGCCGTTAGAGCTGAGCTGGCAGCTCTGACAGGCAACGGTCGACCGGCCGGTCGACCGTCCAACGGTCATATTTTGACCCGTTGGAGCTACCGGTCGACCGCCCGGTCGACCCAAACTAACAGAGAGCAGAGCTCTCTGCAGCGGTCGACCGTCCGGTCGACCCAAGCAAAAACAGAGAGCAGAGCTCTCGGCCCGGTCGACCGGTACGGTCGACCGTCCCAAGTCTGCCAAACGTGCACAGATCTGTGCACGTCCGATCGACCGGCCCGGTCGACCGGACTTCAGCCAAGTCGACTAATCAGGTTAGTAGTCGACTGGTTGAAGCCTGGAACAGATTTATGGGTCAGAAAAACAGTTAGAAATATTTTCTAGAAATCTTTTAACACTTCAAAATTCTATAAAACTTGTTTTATCTTTTGTATTGAAACATAAACAAGTGATAAAAAATTTCAAGACATATATCAACATATCAATTCATTTTTTGTGTCTTGCCAATTTTATCAAAACTAAAACTTGTATTTTTATCAAACTTGGTTTTTCAACACATGAATAGGGATATCAAAATAAGTTTGTTTAGCACGTTTAAACCATGTATGTATATCTAGAACATATCTAATATACATAGAAGTAAAGTAAACTTGTTTTGATCTACTATTCATGAAACCAAATCCAAAACATAAAAACGTGTGTGTTTGTGCACTTGAGCATATCAACTATTCTAAACTTTACAAATGGATCTAAAAACTCATAGTCTAAACTAGGATACCTAAGTCTCTTGACGATCTTCCATCTTCAAGTAGACTTGCTCCCAAACGCGATCCACCGAGTGCAAAGATATGATCTTTAAGCTTTGGCACCAGAATCACCATGATAAGCTTCCAAACACCTCTTGTTGAAGCTATCACCAAACTAATATCTTGGTTAATGATCTGAAACTTAAACAACACAAAATTATTAGTAAACATAACTACATGAGTTAATCATCATCAAAACTAGGGTGGAAGGCCTTTGGGCCAACAGGATAGACTGGAAGGGTAGTGGCAAGACAGATGTGGTTCGCTCTCATTCTATTCTGGTATTCTTTAACTTTGGTACATCACATTATCTTATGTTGGATAGTTTTTCGGCCTTGCATTCAAATAGACACATCACGGGGAATCAGTACAGAGAGCGGAGTAGTCATCACTTATATAATTGATAGACTGTATCATTACATGAGGAGCGTCCGTATGAAACAGTGTTCCAGATTCAGAACTTCTGCCAGCAGACTTAGCATTTTCTACTTTTATTTTTCCAGTAAAGATCATGATTTCTTCTACCAAGTCATGGAACTCGAGTCTTCTCAGAACTGACCTGCAGTCAAGTTATTATTTAAGAGACAACATTTAGGTCATTTTGTTTATTGTGATTTTTTGATCGTGTTCTCAGAGCCACCACTCCTGTCAGTCTTTATGGGCTCCGCTAGCTTCGCCAACGAGGGTCATGTTCTAGTCACGCGCGAACCTAACCAGGTATGGGCTTCACTGCACCCTGGTGCTTAGCATTTAGTATTGTGTTACGCACTGGCTTTCGCCACGTGGGCTCCGCCAAGTGCGGGCCTCACAGAGCATTAGCTCCGCCGCACCCTAATGCTTGCTGTGTTACGCCATGGCCTCACCTAAGCTTGGGTTCTCTTATGGCTAGTCCCTTCAGTGCTTAGCACTGTGGCCCATTCCTCAGATTTCTCCCGCCTAACATGTTTTCATGGATCTAACGAACATGGTTTTTTTTGCTGTACTTGAGCTATCGTCATAATCCTTATGAACGATCCATTCGGCCAACCTTGCAGGGACCAGATATCTTCTACATATTTAATCTACAGTCGGGTTATCATTCAGAAATCAGTATTCAGAATTCTCCATGGTTATTCTATATTCTTGGTTATGTCTTTCAGAGATTGCAACGCCCAGTATTCAGAAATCCTTGATTATTGGTCTTCTTTATTTATGCTCAGTATTATTGGAGTTTTCTTTATCTTGTGTATTCTGGTCTATTCTTGAAGAAATAGTATGTATGCACATCGATAATTATACTACAGACTCCCCGTCAAGGACAACTTCATGCCATGCATGATTTTATATTATATTATGGATTTCAGCATAATGGATTTCTAGGAATTTCATCAGCTTTGCTTCGCAGTCTAAAAGAAGTATTATTGATTATCTCACCAAGTCAGCTCACTTTATATTATTCAGAATGGGTCAGTCTTCTGAAGTTCTAGCAATATTCTTTTATTAGCAGACATCAGGTCAGTATTATTATGGCATCGTCAGAGGATACATACGGTAGGAAGTACCTAAATGTCTGAGTCTCGAGTTTACCGTTCAGTCGACTTGTGAGAACTGCCCTCAATTATTCATATCTTGATTGGTATAATCCTCATTCCTATCCCTTCGGTGTTTATTTCCCCCTTATCGAAATTTTGAGGACGAAATTTTGTAAGGTGGATGGAATATAACACCCCGTTCTTAGAATACGTACTTAGATATGTATTTTGATTTTTGATCATATTTTTTGATTTAGCTTTTGTATTTATTTTCATTTTATGATTTTTTTATATGATTGTTTTGTATTGGATCTGGACTCGTGGACTCAGAGTCAGCCTAGTCTTCCAGGGACTCGATCCTAATATATTTCTTGATTTGGTCTTTTTGATAGTCTGATTTGACCGGTTTCAGTTTCAAACATTATTTTCTAATATTTTAAATTTTTCATAATTTTCTAAAAGTTTTCAGAATTATTCTGCAAAATCTACAAATCCGGTGTCGATCAGTGTCGCCGACCGATTCCCGGTTTTTTAGTTTTCAAATAGAGTTGAATTTCTAGAAAACAGCTTTCACACTACTTCTTAAAATCTATTTTTTATTTAAATATAATTTTTGGAGATTTTCTTGAATTTATGAATTTCGACTGCTTTTGGTATCGGCCAATATCACCAGAAGATTCCAGAATTTTTTAGTTTGAAAACTATATTAATTCTCAAATTCAATTATAGCAGACATCTTAAAATAATATTTTCTATTTTTGAGAATTTTGAGAACATTTCTGAGCTAGTCAAATTTTGATTGAATATAATATTATTATAAATTATTTTTTTATTCTTTCATTCTTTCCTTCCTTTTTCCTTCTTCTTTTTCCTGGTCCCATATACTGCTGCTGACCTACTCTCCATCCTTCTCCCATCACATGCCCATCTCCCATCCCATCACCTCCCTTTCTTTTATTTTATCAATTAACCATTTTTTTAAAAAAAGAACAAACATAGTTTCTCTCACTCCCCTCTCTCCCTCATTTCCCCTCTTCGGCCACCGCCAACGCCACCGCTGGCGCCTCCACCCCAGCGACGACCCCTACTCCGGCGACTACTTCTCTCCAACTTCCTCCTTCTCTCCAATCACCAATGTCCTCACCTCCTTCAAGCATCACCACCAACATCCATTATATCATCATCTACTTCATCACCCACCATCACCACCCATCACCACTTACATCTCCACCAATCTTCCACCACTACAATCCTACACCATCACCATCTCCTCCACAATTACCACCAACCACCACCATCTACAACAACATCAACAATAACCATAACTCAACATCATCACGACTATCTACCCTCCACCTCCTCCCCGGGGGCCACCGCGCCGCTGGCGTCCTGGCGGTGGCCAGCAGCAGAGCCCCCCCTTTCCTCCCCTTTTATTTCTTTCTTTCTTCTTTCTTCCCTGTTTTTTTTCTCTTTTTTTGTTCCTTTTACTTTCTTTTCCATCATACTCTCTCTCCCCCCTCCTACATCTCTCTCTCCCTCTCTATCTCTCTCAGCTCTCTCTAGATTCTTACTAGCTTTCTTTAGGTTCTCTCTCTAACTCTCTCTCTAACATCTCTCTCTTATTCTTTTCTCTCTCCTCTCTCATTCTCTCTCTCAATAAATTAATATTATATATTTAATATTGATTGATGGCGTGCTTATATTTCTGGAGCTCTGGGATTTTACACATTTTTCAAAGATTTAGGTGAGTACTTTTCTTGTGTTGCTTCATGCCTTGCTGATTCTATTCTAGGGCTTAATATAGATATAAACGAGTATGTTTCTGGAATAGGGAGTACTCCTTTTCGGTATTTAGACCAGTCCTATATTTTGCATTGGGCGAGTGCTTTTCTAATATATTTAGTTCATGATACATGTTCTACTGCTTGTTACATGCTAAGTGAATGCTATTCTAGCTTTTAAGACATGATGCATCATTATGCGAGTTGATATATGATATGCGAGTGATTTTTCAATATTAACATGCTATACCATTATTATAACTCATTGGACTGGTATTATACTTGTAATGGGTATGCCTAGATACGCTTCCGCTTCGCTCAGCTTCATATAACTAAAATTAATAGATTATTTATTGTTGTTATAGATATGGTTGTGAAGAGTCTCAAATGTTTAAGTATATTGTTCTTCTGTATCATGTTGCTTGATCGGACGATTACCTGACATATGATGCTTTAACTCTGAATTCAACTAACCTAATATCGACTTGTTAATTACCTAACACTGATATGTTTATACTTAACACCTGATCCCTGACACTTGATATCTGATACTCGTACTTGACATGTTATCACTTAATACCTAATGCTGTGACACCTGACTAGATACTATCACAAGATATCTGTATTATATTGTATATTCATGATTATCACTTTTACAGGGACTTGACATCATTTTTATATAGTTACCAGACATCTGGTATTCTTGAACTCCTCTACTCATGAAACTCCTGTACTCCTGAACTCCTATACTCCTGACCCCCTTTATTCCTGAACCCTGTAATAGGGAGACTCTTGATACTATACTCTTGTTGATCCCCGTAATTGGCTAATCATAGATATTGGATTACTGTGAATTCACTATGGACATTATCACTGGACAATATATAATAAAGTACTTAACTTACACTGGGTGGGGGGGGAAACTGATGGATACTGGTATGATGTCATATTTATAATGATGGATATCTCTGAAGGTTGTGTGTGACGCGTAATGATAAGTCTCCGGAAGCAGTAGTCTAATCTCTGAAGTATCGTGTGGAGCGTAATGATAAGTCCCATAAGCAGCAGCATGAACCCTGAGCTGTAGTCCCAGGCAGAGGCATAACCCATTATAAATATGAGCCATCAGATTATTAATTTCCAAGTAATAACTCATTTTATTCATAGTTGATGTATGTGTACGGTAACACATACTAAACATATGGATTGGATGAATAACATAAGAATTTATGGCCAACAATAATAATATTAGAAACGTGGGTTATTTGATTACCCCTTTGTTTGGGTCCTGGTACTCACAAATCAGACCCGAGTGAGTTTACCAGAGTGCGAACTCTAATAGACTATCAGTAATGTGAGACACTAGTAGGAAGGCGATTGAAATATTAGACGATACTGATTATTATTATTGAATAACTTAAAATGCAACACCTTTATATACTCTGGTTATAATGATGAATCATTTAATCAGGTATTATGCCTTGAGTTGACACCCTACTTTATGGCATGTGATTTCTTTGACATAATGATTACTCTAGACATACTCTAATTCTGTTACTCTGAGGGCAACTAAAGTTATATGAACTCAGATGATAGTGACATGGGGTATGTGGTATATAGATGCCCTTGATGTATCAATCTCATGAATCCATAATCTGAGCTTGTACAATAGTTTTATCCATACTTATATTATCGCATGCTTAATGTATTTATCGCATTTTTATTTATAGTTAAGATCTCGACACCTTTTTCTATTCATGTTTTCAATTCAAACTTATCGATACACATGTATTTACTTGGATTTACTATCTTTCCTCTAATTTCATTTATGTTACTGGTCATTGCCTATACTCGTATGCCTGAACCACATCACTTGATCATATACACGTGTGAATACCTGAGCATGCCAAAGGATTTATCTTACGTACTTTCAGGGTTGCTTTCTGATAAACCTGGATCCTCATGTCTAGATCCTAGAGTCTGGACAATGGTAGCCTTGCTGTGGCTGATTAGAGTGTGCAGCGAAAGTATGGATTAGCGGTTGCCTGTCCAGATCCTCTTCTTCCTGCCTCCCTTTGATCGGCTTGTGAGATTCTTATCTTACTACTCGTGAGTACTTTTCCGTGTTTTATATTGTGCATCCTACTTTTGCGCTTCTTGGTCATGCTCTGTGATAACTGTGTACTTGTGTTATATTACTGGAATGTATATTACCACTGTGCTTTCGTACTCTAATTCTTGCATATACTGATGCTTAGCGTATATATGTAAGGTTATTTTTGACCTGTGTATATACGTCGCAGTAACGTCTCCGTATCCATGGGATCGGGACGTTACATCTTTGATCACCAATAAAACACTCTCACAAAAAAGCTCCTATAAGATAGAAAGACTATGAAAAATTCAAGCTTGTGTGAGAAAAATATGGATAGATTTGAGGTGAAAAACTCAAGAAAGCTTTTGATAAATCAAGAGATTCACTCTTGAAAAACTCCTTTTGATTTAGAAAAGAAAGCTCTAAAAACTTGTTGAGAAATTTCTGTGAAAGGTAAGAAGAAAACTCTCTCAAAAATCTTAACCAAAACTAGCCCAAAACCTAATTTATAAAGGTTGTCAAAAACTAGCCGTTGGGGCCAGATTGGCCTGTCGGTCGACGGCCGGTCGACTGACCAACGATGATATTTATGACCGTTAGGGTTGCCGGTCGACCCTCCGGTCGATCAAACCTCGGTCTTGACCTGTTGGTCAACCGAGGCTAGAACCAGAGAGCAAAGCTCTCTGGCCGGTCAACCGCTCGTCGACCGCCGCTCGGTCGACCGACTTCTAGCTCGGTCGACCGGTGTCGACCGCCCGAAGGCCAGTTCAGGGATAATTAGGGATCCAAACTTGGTCTTTTAACATCCTATAAAATCCCATAAAATCATATAATATCCACAAAAATCAATTCATTGAAATATTTTGAAATCAAATATGTGTGATAAAAAATCAACACATATTACAAGCAAGTTGAACTATTTTGTGAAATAAAAATTTAGCTTTAAACAAAAACTGGTATTTTTCAAAAATCAACTTAAAATGAAAATTGATTTTTCAAAAACTTGTTCAAATATAAAAACATAATATTAAAACTCATTGAAGTATAATGTGTATGAATATGATCTAATATGCATATAAGATGAATATCTATAATTTTGACAATAAGCTCTAAATAAGTTTTGATAAATACAAAACTTAAAACATGATATAGAAACATCAAATAGTTTTTCTAAATATTGAACCAATAATGGATATAGATGAAATCCAATATACATATAAAAACATGTAAACTTGTTTGATGAACTCTATTTATGAAACATAGAGATATCTGCTTTGAAGTTCAAAATCAAAACGGTATTTTCTAAAATCAAAAACTATTCTTATGAAAACACTATAAAATTTTGTGTGTGTGTATATGAGCTTGATCAACCCACAACTAATCTATCCTTTATATTTTATTAAAAATAAAATCATAACACTTACAAACTAAGACTCAAGTCTTGAAAATCTTTTTCTCGTTCTTGACTTGGTCCAAACTTTGATCCAAAGAGCTAGACTCTTCTTGAGTACTTGATGTGATCTTGAAGCGCGAGCACTTGAATCAACACGTGCTAGCTTCAAAACTTGACTTTGAATCTTTCGTTGAAGCTAAATATCGACTAAGATCATGATTATTTATCTGAAGCTAAATTAAAACAAGATCATTAGTACTATAACTACATGAGTTAATCATCATCAAAACTAGGGTGATAGGCCTTTGGGCCAACAATCTCCCTTTTTTGATGATGACAAAACTTATGGAGTTATATGTGCATGGATTAAAGATAAACTTCATAGAAGCTTCCCCTTAACTCATGCATAGCAATAAGCATATGAATATTCAATGTAAGCGCATAAACTAAACAACATATATGCATAAACAACAATATTAGACATGCATATGTAAACTCTCTAAATTCTTCTCCCCCCTTTTGTCAACTCATCTACAAAGGGGTGAAGACAATCAAACAATGAAGATGTTATGCGATATACATTCATGAAGAGGAGAGACGTTAAGTCAGCTTCCCCTGCATATATGCATTACATGGAGAAGGGATGACTAGACCCTAACCCATATAAAGCATAATACACAATGCATCAGCGGAGAAGTTAAGCTCCCCTACATACGTGTATCACATAATGAAGAGAGGTCAAACTTCTCAATATATAAGTACACTCAATATGAATCTATATACAGAGGTGTTGTTAAAAATCTCCTTGAATATAGGCAATACATATAAACAAATTTTAAAATTTTTGATAAATACTTAAAATAAAAATTTGAAATTTCTTGAAGTCAAATTTTGACACCAATTGTAAATTTTGATACCAATTGTAATTAATTGTAAGTTTTTGATATCAATTGAAGGAAAAACATGAAATATATTTTGATACCAAACAAATACCAGTTGAAATCAATGTATAAACTTGTAAAGATACCAATTATAATTTAGAATTAAATCTAGCTTAGCATAAATCTTTGTGCTTAAATAAAATATATATAACATAAGCACAATCTAAATCATATATATGTATGTAAGAAAATGAAAATATCAATTGAGATTTGAAACATACATATATAAGAAAAACACATATGAGTATACAAATATAAAATTCCACGAGGATCATGTGTATAACTCAAAACTATCACACATTCATGCACATGTTTAAAAGATATTCAATTAAGGGTATATAAGGTATGGTCGCCCATCCAACCACCCTTATTGGTAGGGTTTTTAAAATATGATTTGAAAATATGTAAACATATTTGAAATCTATATCAATTAAAGAAAAAGAGACTGGTTTGAAATAGTTTTTGAAAAAGTAATTGAAGATCCTTCAAACATGAAACCAAATCATATATCTCATGAAGCGTGCTAAATACACAAAAAATATTGTCACTCAAAATCTATAAGGTACAAAAAATCGCTCATGAAAACTAGGTCATGAGTAAAAAGAAATGTGAGTGCACAAAAATCATGTGAATAACATATTCATGAATATAAGCAGTAAAGTTCAAAACATCAAAACATATGAAAATCATAAAAATTTGTTTTTCATCAAAACTAAAATTTTCATCAAAATTAAATAAGCATCAAGATATATGTACGTTTTATCGAAACTAAAAGTATACATATATATCCCCAATATAAATGAGTCCAAAATAGAATTTTGCATGAAAGCAAGTGACTCATGGATATACATGTATTCTATTAGTTTTAGATAAAAATAACATATACATGAAGCTAAACATATACAAAAATAGAAAAAAATAAGTATAAATGAAAGAATCAACAAAACTAGGTTATACATGTACATGTAATGAGTACAAATGAGTAATGAAGCACAAACACATAATAATCAAGTGCATCTCACTATTTGGACAAGTATAAACACAAATTCTAACAAAAACTACATCTAAACAAGTAATCCCCATATGAAGCATAAAACAAACACGCTCATTAGGCTAAATGCACGTGTTTTAGAAGTAGTATATGTATAGTAGTTAAACAATAGTGAGAACATAACAATATGAATTCATATGAACATTGAGTGTATCTCAAAAACTATCTATGTATATCATATGTCTAATAACATTGTATTTAACAAAATGATCATTAAAATCATAACATGCCAAAAAAAATCATCAATGTAAAAATATGTAAATTAAAACAGGATTTTAGAGATAGTTACCAAACCATATGAACTATTCTCTAAGTTTTCAAACTATGGTGGTCCTCTCACCAAACATTCTTGATAGCGATGCATCAATAGGATTGTCCATCTAGCTCCACATGTATCCACTATCAAGGCACCAACCCTCTTATGTTTTGTGAGAGCCCACACCTACATTAAACATAAGAGGTGGAGATTTTGGTACCCATATTTTCTTTTTGGGTCCACGAGAGTTAACAACAATTATTATTAGCAAATTCTAAAGAATTTATTTTGTCAAAACAAAATTCTGCAAGATGGCCTTTGCGGTCACAATGTGTACATGTGTACACTCCTGCATACAAATGTGTGGTGTGAGTGCGAGCATGATGTACATATGATGTATGCCGTGTAGGGTGTGCATGAATGTGCGAAACTTATTTCTCGTGAAACACAGATTCCAATCTAGAATGACTAAATGCACAATTGCTCAAAGTTGAGCTCAAATAATCAATTCTATTTTTAAGACATGAATCTCATTTTTATCAAAAGAAGGTGAAACATTATCAGCGTGAGAGACATGGCAAGAATGAGAATCAATATTATTATTCTTTTTAGAAATCTTTTCTTTTTCTTTTAAAATAATTTCTTTTTCAAAGAGTTATTTTCATTTAAGCTAATTTCCTTTTCTTTTTCAATCAAAATAACTTGGTTTTTCAAAACTTTATTTTCTTTTGAAATAATTTCAAATTTATTTTTAAAAGAATCTTTTTCCTTTAAAGTCAAATCATTTTTATTTTTAAACTTTTGTTTTCAATTTTTAACAATTCATATTTTTTAAGAAGTTGTTGACAAAACATAGCAAATTCATCATATGCCATGTCAACATCTTCATCAATCTTGAATTTAGAATTTACCTCAGGGGGTTCAGCCCCTCGGATCATGTAGCACATGTTGAAAGTAGCACTTCCAACATCTGAGCCACCCCCATGTAGTATTGCTTTTGTTTACCAAGGGAATAGGGTGTTCAATACAACAAAAGCTGACTCAATGTTAGAAACCCTAGATAAATAATCATCATTTAGGGTTAGCTTAAGATCATGAATGGCTTTTGTGTTAGACTCAACAAGTTTGCCATTTAAACAATAATAATCTTTAATAGTGGTAAAATAAACATGAATACCTAGGGCTTTTTTGGTACATGGATATCTTAACTTTCCAATTTTGGAGGTTAAGAATGTCAAACATAGGAGATGTCATGAAATTAATGTGTGTGAATAAATATTGTAATTAACTAAAATAGGATCTTTAAATCAAGGTTGTTGACCCAATTGTCACGGCCCGCTTACCAAAATACGTGAAAACGGAGTCGCGATGAGAGTCGGCGAGTATATACGCGAGAAAAATCAGACTAAGACCCTGTTGAAACGATGTGTCAGGGAGGGTTCTTGCAGAAGGATGAGAATCAGGGTTGGATTTATTTGAGGATTTAGTGGAGAAAACCCTGCAATGGGAGCCAGCCTCAGAAAAACCTAGGAATTCACCATCTATAGCTTCAAGAGGAGGGCTCCTATCTCTAGAATCATCCATAGTTGCCGAGGCTAAGATTGCTACCCTAATGAGAAGGATAGAGGCTCTGGAAACAAAAGAGCCTGCCAGTGTCAACCAGATCAACCCACCACCAATTCACAATCCGGGTTGTTCATATTGTCAGGCACCAAACCATGTTTGAAGAGTGTCCCGTTTTTCATGCCCAACAAGTACCACCGGAACACCTGAACACGGCTTACTCACGGCCCGCCTCACAACCCCTACTCACAGTCCTACAATCCCGGCTGGAGAATCACCCAATTTCTCCTGGGCCCAAAACAATCCTCCCAGGCCTAATTTTTCCAACAACTTTCACCATCCTACTCCTCCACCAACCTTTTCCAGTCAAGCCCCAACTTCCTCCTTCCAAGGCTCACCAATGGAAAAGAAAATCAGTAAATTGGGAGAGCATAGAGGCTTTCATAAAGTCCCAAAACGCTTTTATGCAAAACCAGGGACAAACTCTGAACAATCATTCACAGGCCATATCGAGATTGGAAATGCAGATGAGCCAGTTAGCTAGCTCCCTGAGTGAAAGACCAAAAGGTACTTTGCCTAGTCAGCCACTAGTTAAGCCAAAAACCTCCATCAAGCATATGAAATTCAGGATCATCGATTAACCAGTGCAATACTGTTCACACACTGCGATCTGGAAAGAAGGTAGACAACCAGGTCTACCAACAGAAAAGTCCAGTCCATCCTGATCCCACTCCTTCCTCCACCTCTGCTAGTTCCTCTCAATCCACTCCACAAACATC